>OZ022463.1:411621-436239 GCA_963989345.1 Clangula hyemalis | reverse complement strand
GTGGGCACCCCCAAATCTCCTGCACCCCCCCCCAAAAAAATCCTGCCTCTAGACCCATTCCCCCCCGAAATAAGCCCCCACACACACCCCCACCCCCCCCAAAACGGCCCCCACCTGGGCAGCGTGCTGCTTGCCTTCTCCCACGGCCTCCTCACAGGCTCTGCGAGGAGAGGGCAGCGAATTGGGGGGGGGGGGCGCGACCCCCCACCCCCAAAAAAAGCCCCCTAAACCCGCCCGCACCTGCAGGACTACAACTCCCAGCATGCCCCGCTGCTGCCCGCAGCATGCCCGGCCTGGGGGGGGGCAGCAGCGGGGGCATGCTGGGAGTTGTGGTCCCCGCACTCACCCGCGGGCTGCGCTGCGGTCCTAGCGCCCGGCTCCGCGTCGTCCTAAAGGGGTGGTGGTGGTGGGGGGGGGTCTTGAATTGGGGCTGGGGGGGGGGGGGGGCACCCCAAAATCGACCCGGGGGGGGGGCACGGGGGGGGGGCACGGGGGGGGGGGGCGACCCTCACGTTGGTGCCATCCTCGTCCTTCTTTGGCGCTGGCTTGTCCCCCTGCAGGGTGGCCTTCCTCCTGGGGGGGGGGGGGAATTTGGGGGAGGGGGGTCAGTATGGAAAAAGGATGCCCCCCCCCCCAAAAAAAAAAAAAGACCCCCCCCCAGTTTCCCTCTCACCGTCGGGCCAGCATGGCGCTCATCTCCTCCATCAAGCCCCCCCCCGCCCCCCCCAGCCTTGGGGGGGGCGGCAGGGGGGGGCCCCCCGCTGGGTGCCTCATCCTGCAGGGAGAAATGGGGTGAGCTGACCCCCCCCCCAAATTTTTAAACCCCCCCCCCCCCCCAAAATTTTTAACCCCCTTACCTTGCCGACTTTCCTGAGTTTGGCCCCCGCGATGGCAGCAGCGAAGCCGGAGCCCCCCCCCGAGCCCCCCCCGGCAGCCCCCCCACCCCCAGGTAAGGGGGGAGCCGGCGGGACCCCAGCGGTGGGGGGGGGTCCTGGCGGTGGGGGGGGGCCCGGAGGTGGGGGGGGGGCCGGGTGGTGGGGGGGGGGCCTCCTGGGGTCCGGCTGGAGCAGCTGGAATTGGGGGGAGAAGGGTTTTTTTTTTGGGGGGGGGGGGGCTCAGGGGTGAGCCCCCACTGGTGTTTTTTTTTTTTTTGGGGGGGGGGGGGCTTGGGACCCCCCCCGTCACCCACCTGTAGCTGCCACGCGCCGCTCTGGCTCCTCTGGTGCCTGCCTGGGGGGGGGTAGAGGGTCAGATCTGCCCCCCCCCATGGCACAAGGACCCCCCCCCAAGGCACGAGGACCCCCCCCAGCACCCCCAACCCCCCCAATAGGAATGGGACCCCCCCCAATAGGAATAGGACCCCCCCCATGACACACAGACCCCCAGCAGCCCCTCCACAACCCCCTATAGGGATAACCCCCCCCCCCCAAGACACCCACAGACCCCACCCTGATTGGGGGGGGGCACCCACAGATGCCCCCCCCCCCAGTCATGGGACCCCCCCCAAACATGGGACCCCCCCCAAACATGGGACCCCCCCCCAATCCCCTATAGAACAGAGACACCCCCAAAACCCCCCCCCAAACCTCCCCAGCACAGGGTGTCCCCCCCAAATACGATGCCCCCCCAGCACCCATGGGCCCCCCACCCAGCACCCATGGGCCCCCCCCCATTTTTTTTGGGGGGGGGGCACCCCACCTCTCCTGGCTCTCCTCGGGGGGCTCCGGCTCCGTCCAGGGCTGCGAGGGCCCTATTGAGGGGGGGGGGGGGTCACAGGGTGTGTGTATAAAGTGGGGGGGGGGGGGGGCACTCAGGGGTGCCCCCCCCCCCCCGGCCCCACCCAAGGGTGCTCACCCTCCTCCAGCGCCTGCAGCGCCCGCAGGACGGCGGCGGCGAAGAGGGCGGCCCTCGCGGGGGGCGCTGAAGCTGAGCCCCCAGACCCAGCGGGACCCCCGCCACTGGTGGAACTGGGGGGTGGCCTGGCTGTAGCGAAGCCCCCGCCCCAGCGGGCAGTTCAGCACCACCTGGGGGGGGGGGGGGGATAGTGAGCACCCATGGGTGCACCCCAGCACCCATGGGTGCTCCTTAAGCCTCCCTCTCTGCGCCCATAAGGGTCCCGTAACCCCCCCTCCATGTTAATGGGTTTCCCGTAATCCCCCCCCCCCAAGCACTCAGGGGTCCTATAGCACCCCTCCCAGCACCCATGGGTGCACCTCAGCACCCATGGGTGCTCCTTAAGCCTCCCTCTCTACACCCATAAGGGTCCTGTAACCCCCCCTCCATGTTAATGGGTGTCCCATATTCCCCCCCCCCAAGCACCCACGGGTCCTATAGCACCCCGCCCAGCACCCATGGATGCCCCGCACCCCCAGCACCCATGGGTGCTCCTTAAGCCTCCCTCTCTGCGCCCATAAGGGTCCCGGAACCCCCCCTCCATGTTAGTGGGTGTCCCATATTCCCCCCCCCCCCAAGCACCCAGGGGGTCCTATAGCACCCCCCCCCAGCACCCATGGGTGCCCCTGCACCCCAGCACCCATGGGTGCTCCTTAAGCCTCCCTCTCTGCGCCCATAAGGGTCCCGGAACCCCCCCTCCATGTTAGTGGGTGTCCCATATTCCCCCCCCCCCCAAGCACCCACGGGTCCTATAGCACCCCCCCAGCACCCATGGGTGCCCCCATCTCTCTCCCCCCCATATGGGTGCACTATTGCACCCCCCCACATGCCCTATAACCCCCCCCTGCACCCATGGGTGTCCCATAGCCCCCCCGCATCCCTCAAAACCCCATTAACCCCTGCACCCACAGGTGCCCCCCTTGCCTCCCCCACCCCTCCCAGCACCCATGGGTGCCCCCATCTCTCTCCCCCCCATATGGGTGCTCTATTGCACCCCCCCCACATGCCCCATAACCCCTCACCACCACCCATGGGTGCCCCGTAGCCCCCCCGCATCCCTCAAAACCCATTAACCCCTGCACCCACAGGTGCCCCCTTGCCTCCCCCGCCCCCCCCCAGCACCCATGGGTGCCCCCACCTGCTGGTCGGGCTGCATCTTGCGCCCCACCAGGCGGAAGGCGTGGTTGCCGGGGTGGTGGTAGAGCTGGACGCAGCTGGGGGTCTGGGGGCCCCCCCCCCGCCGCCACCCACTGCTTCTGGGCCTCGTCGTAGAGCAGCACCGTGGCGCGGGCGCTGCACAGCACCGTCTCGCTGCAGGGGGCACCCATGGGTGGGGGCACCCATGGGTGGGGGAGGGCAGGACATCAGCACCCGCAGCCAGCATGGGATCCCCCCCCCCCGCTGTACGTGCGAATGGGGATCCCCCCCCCAGCACCCATGGGTATGGGACCCCCCAGCACACGCCCAGCACCCATGGGTGGGGGTAGCACCCCCAATATGGGCACCCATGGGTGGGGGGGGCATGGCATCAGCACCAGCACCCAGCATGGGACCCCCCCCCCAGCACCCCCTCCACCAGCACCTATGGGTATGGGACCCCCCAGCATACACCCAGCACCCATGGGTGGGGGTAGCACCCCCAATATGGGCACCCATGGGTGGGGGGGGCATGGCATCAGCACCAGCACCCAGCATGGGACCCCCCCAGCTGTACACGCGGAGGGGGATCCCCCCCCCCAGCACCCCCTCCACTAGCACCCATGGGTGGGGGGCCGTGGGTATGGGACCCCCCAGGACACGCACGACACCAGGGGGCACCCATGGGTGCTGGCACCCCAAAATGGGAACCTCCCCAGTACCGGTACCCACAAATGAGGAACCCCCTCCCCTCCCCCAGCACCCCCTCCACTAGCACCCATGGGTGGGGGGCCATAGGTATGGGACCCCCCAGCACCCACCCAGCACCCATGGGTGGGGGAGCATCCCAAAATGGGCACCCATGGGTGCTTCCACCCCAGAAAGGGACCCCCCCAGAACCAATACCCACAGGTGTGACCCCCCCCCCCCCAGCACCCATGGGTGGGGGGCCACGGGTATGGGACCCCCCAGGACACACACGACACCAGGGGGCACCCATGGGTGCGGGGAGCCCCCAGTATGGGCACCCATGGGTGCTTGCACCCCAAAATGGGAACCTCCCCAGTACCGGTACCCACAAATGAGGAACCCCCTCCCCCTCCCCCAGCACCTCCTCCACTAGCACCCATGGGTGGGGGCCATGGGTATGGGACCACCCAGCACCCATGGGTGGGGGGAGCCCCCCAAAATGGGCACCCATGGGTGCTTCCACCCCCGAAAGGGACCCCCCCAGAACCAATACCCACAGGTGTGACCCCCCCCCAGCACCCATGGGTGGGGGGCAAAGAGTATGGGACCCCCCAGCACCCACCCAGCACCCATGGGTGGGGGGGAGCCCCCCCAATACAGACACCCATGGGTGCTGACACCCCAAAACAAGCCCCCCCCCGGTACCAGCCCCCCCCCCCAGCACCACCCCCTAGGGGTGAGCCCCCCCCCCAGGGCACCGGCACCCATGGGTGGGGGCACCCCAGCATTTGGGGTTCCCCGATGGGTGCTGCCCCCCCCCTGCCCCCCCCCCTCCCCTTTTTCCTTCCTCTTCCCAACGGCTCCGGCCGCGGCCCCGCCCCTGGGCGGGCACATCCTGGAGGGGGGGGGGGACACCGGGGGGGGGGGGGGGGGGGGGCAGTGTTTGTGGCGGCCCTACCCAAACACCGCGGGACCCCCCCGGTGCCCCCCCCTCCCCCGGTAAAGTCCTCGGTACCCTCAGTGCTACCGGGACCCCCCCCAGGGGTTTCCGGGCCCCCCCCCGGTGCCACTCACCCCCTCCCAGGGGCTTCCGAGCCCCCTCCCCGGTGCTACCGGGACCCCCCCCGGTACTACCGGAGCCCCCCCGGTGACACCGATCCTCCCCCCCGGTGCTTCCGAGCCCCTCCGGTGTTACCGGGACCCCTCCCGGTACTTCAAGTCCCCCCCCCCGGTACTACCGGGATCCCCCCGGTGGCACCGGCCCCCCTCCCCGGGGCTTCTGAGCCCCTCCGGTGCTACCGGGACCCCTCCCAGTACTTCGGGTCCCCCCCCCCCGGTACTACCGGAGACCCCCGGTGCCACTTTACCCCCCCCCCCAGCTGCTTCCGAGCCCCTCCGGTGCTACCGGGACCCCCTCGGTGCCACCGATCCCCCTCCCGGTGCCACCGGTGCCCCCCCCCGGGGCTTCCGAGCCCCTCCGGTGCTACGGAACCCCCCCGGTGCCACTTTACCCCCCCCCCCCAGGTGCTTCAAGCCCCTCCGGAGCTATCGGGACCCCCACCGGTACTTCTGCCCCCCCCCCCCAGGCGCTTCTGAGCCCCTCCGGTGCTACCGGGACCCCTCCCGGTACTTCGTGTCCCCCCCCCCCGGTGCTACCGGAGCCCCCCCGGCCCCTCCCTGGAGCCAATTCCCGGTGCTTCCGGCCCCGTTCCCGGTGCGGGGGGGGCTGGGCCCGGGCCTGGCCGCTCACCTCATGCTGGCGGCGGCGGCTGGGGCCGGGCCGGGCCCTTCCGGTAGCGGCGGCGGCGGCAGCGGCGGGGCGGGACCGGGGAAGGGGGGGGGGGGGGGGAGGGGGGGACGAAGGACCCGGCGGCCGCGACCCGGCGCTAAGCCACGCCCCCTTTTCCTGGCCACGCCCATTTCCCCGCCACCTCCCATTCGTTAGACCACGCCCTCATCGTGTTCTGCCACGCCCCTTTCGCTTGGCCACGCCCCCTACGCTCTGCTCTGCCCCTTCCACCCGGCCACGCCCCTTTCCACAGGCCACGCCCCCTGTCGCTTCGCCGCGCCCCCCTCGTCCCTTTAGCCACGCCCCCCCCTTCGGTCGGCCCGGCCCCCCGCTCTAAAGGCAGCGGCCTCCTTAAAATGGCGACGCCCCGAGTGGGCCCCACCACCAGGGAGGGGTTAAAAGGGGCATCTGGTGCCCCCCCGGGGTCCTCCCAGAGCCCACAGTGCAAATCCTGGCTCTACACGGGACCAAATACCCCCAAATTAACCCAAATGCCTGAGAATGAATTCCTCAAGCGTGTCATGAATCCAGGAATCCCCAAATATCCCCACAAGGGACCCATAGGGATCACTGAGACCAATTCCTGGCTCCATATGGGACCAATCACCTTAAAAATTAACCCAGATCTCTAAGGATAAATCCCTCCACCGTGTCTAGAATCCTAAAATCCTCAAATATCCCAAGCTGGAAGGGATATTGAGGTCCCGGTAATCCTTGTGGAAGGATCCCACAAGGATCACCGGGACCAACTCCTGGCTCCATATGGGACCAATCACCTGAAAATTAACCCAAATCTCTAAGAACAAATTCCTCAAGAGTGTCTAGAACCCTAAAATCCTCGAATATCCTGAGCTGAAAGGCACCCACAAGGATCACCGAGACCAACTCCTGGCTCCATATGGGACCAATCACCTGAAAATTAACCCAAATGTTATAAATGAAGTCTCAACTCAATCTGAATTTAGTAATATTTATAAAAGAATATTTATAAAACAATATTTATAAAACAATATTTATAAAAGGCAAGTAAACAGCATTGGGTGTGCGGGGAGTCTACCAACACGCACACACGAACATCAAACATTCTAAATACACAGAATATTGCTTTTAAATACTAAACCCGAGTACACCAAAACATTTGTACAATCAGAAAAGGTAACAAACAACCCTTTAAGTTTATTACTATCAATGTCTGTGACTGGGGGAGCATAATTGGCCTGGCTGAAGTGCTCCCATATCTTCCATGACTTATAACAGTCTCCATTTTCCATTCCTTTTCCAGATTACAAACAAGTCTCCATTTTCCATTCCTTTTGAACAATATGTCTCGCTTGAAGTTGTCAAGCAACTCGGCCTTCGGGCCTGATGGATCCCGTTCTTCCCAGATCGAAGAAAAGCATATCCAGCTCCTTCTCAAGGCCATAGGGCCTGGGCCAAAAGGCACGTCCAGGTCACCAGGGGCGTAACAGCAAAAGCCTTCGATGGCTGTAGCGGCTGTAGCGGGTCTCCATTCTGCCAGCCTGTTCCTTTTCATTCCTTCTTTCTGCTTTTTATCGGTGACAGAACTTCATCGTGTTGCCTTTATCTTGAGGGCAGGCTCCCCTCTTATCCCCTTCTCCCCACAGAGCAGTTCTTTTCTCCTGAATCACCCTTCTTTGTACCCTTGACATTCCTGATGGCCTCCTCCTTAAGAGTCTGATGTTCTCATCAACCACGGGGCTTGCCGACCCCCATGGCCACACTCCCACATCTCTCCCTTTATTAATATCAACCATCATCTCTCCACGAATTACCACTCCATATATACCATAAGTACCTTAAAGGAGGTACCCCAGGATGCTGTTGGCCTTCTTGGCCTCAAGGGGATGGCTCGTGGTCCACCGGGACCCCCAGGTCCCTCTCCCCTTCCCTGCCCTCCAGCAGGGCAGCCCCCAACTTAAACTTTGGCCTCCATGATCCTTATGGGTCCCTCCCAACTGGGGATATTCTGTGATTCTAAGCGTGGCGCCCAGCCATCAAATGCCACGCAGCTGGATGCGGCCCGTTGATCCAGCCTGTCCAGATCCCTCTGCAGAGCCTTCCTGCCCTCAAGCGGGGCCCAGGCGCGTGTCACAATGGCACCCATGGTGACCTCCCTTGGTGACACCCCAGGGTGCCGCCTTACATGAGCGCAGCCGTGGCTCGGACCCTCAGTGTCGGTGCGCGGCAGTGGTGGATATGGAAGGAGCACAGGAGCCTCGAGGAGACCCTGAGCGCAGCCCAAGTCCCACAACGCCGCAGACGCCCGCGCGGAGGAGCCGCCGCATTATTCTGAAGGGCCACGTTCCCGTTCCAGGGGAACTTTCTGAATCTGATGATGAGGAAAGCATCCCCCCCTGGCAGCCCAGGCTGGCCTGGCAGGAGACCTGGTCTTCTGAGGGCAGCAACCGGCCAGCAGAGGACACCTTGCTGGAAGAAGGCAACATCCCAGATGAGGACCAGAACCGGTGGGGATGGCACGGCCTCACTCGCCCTGGTGAGAGGGTTCCTCTTGTCCCCAGGCTGGGGCTATGCAAAGGCTGCTCCCCTGTGTCCTGGCAGCAGCTCCAACCCTCCTGGCCACCAGCAAGCCCTGGTTACCTGCAGGGCCAGCACTCTGGCCCCATATGCCCCATCCTCACCCTTTCCCCCGAGGGCCCTCTCTCCAGAGCTGCCCTTGCTGCTCAGCTAAGCAGCACCCTTGGGACACTCAGTGAGGCATGTCTTCGCTCCTCCTTCTTCCCACAGGCGTTTGGAGGACATCTCTTCCCTGCTGAGAGGATGGACATCATCCTCACAGCCCTCGAAGCTTTACAAGACTCCAGCGTCCATGACAAGCAGGGGGCCTGCAGCGTGCTGGAGGCAGCCTTGGAGGACACTGAGTACTGGCTGGCAGATGTAAGTGGCCTGTGGCCATGGCCCTGCCCTTGAGCTCTTCCAGGCGTTGTTCCTCTCTCCTTCCCTGCCTCCCTCCCTGCCTCCCTCGCACATCGAGGTCTCTTGGGCTCCAGAAGCCTCCTGAAGCCAGCAGAGAGCAATGGAAGGGGCCAAAGGTTCAGTGGCAGCTGTGGAAATGGCTGCGGTCTGCTGGCAACACCATTCCCACTTTGTCCCCCAAGGTGCCAACGATCATGGAGTGCATCAGGAAAAACCTGGACAGCATCCACACGGCATCGGCGCGGCACTGCCTGGACTCCCTGCTTCTCCAGCTGACCAAAAAGATGTCCAGGGAAGAAGCCACGAACCTGCTGCAGTTCTCTCCACCATGTGACAGGTCCTGGCCTTAACATCCTTGAGGGCTTGTTCCATGTCGGGAGATGCACCTGGAGACTCTCTGCTTGCCAGAGCCATGGCAAAGAGCAGGACATCCCCAAGGAGCACAGCCCTCCATCCCAGTTAACCCACCCAGTGCCTCCCAATATTGCTTAGAGGCCCCAGCACTCTCCCAGTGCCCCCCCAGTATTGCCCAGAGCCCCCCAGCACCCTCCCAGTGCCCCCCAGTAATGCCTATGGACCTTCAGGACCCTCCCAGTGCCTTCCAGTAATGCCTGTGGACCTTCAGCACTCTCCCAGTGCCCCCCCCGGTATTGCTCAGAGCCCCCCAGCACCCTCCCAGTGCCCCCCAGTAATGCCTATGGGCCTTCAGGACCCTCCCAGTGCCCCCCAGCAACACCTGTGGACCTTCAGCACTCTCCCAGTGCCTCCCCCAGTATTGCCCAGAGCCCCCCAGCACCCTCCCAGTACCCCCCAGTAGTGCCTATGGGCCTTCAGGACCCTCCCAGTGCCTCCCAGTAATGCCTATGGACCTTCAGGACCCTCCCAGTGCCTCCCAGTACTGCCTATGGACCTTCAGGACCCTCCCAGTGCCTCCCAGTAATGCCTGTAGACCTTCAGCACTCTCCCAGTGCCCCCCCCAGTATTGCTCAGAGCCCCCCAGCACCCTCCCAGTGCCCCCCAGTAATGCCTGTGGGCCTTCAGGACCCTCCCAGTGCCCCCCAGCAATGCCTATGGACCTTCGGTACTCTCCCAGTGCTCTCCAGTAATGCCTATGGACCTTCAGCACTCTTCCAGCGCCCCCCAGTGTTGCCCAGAGCCCCCCAGCACGCTCCCAGTGCCCCCCAGTAATGCCTATGGACCTTCAGCACACTCCCAGTGCCCCCCCAGTATTGCCCAGAGCCCCCCAGCACCCTCCCAGTGCCCCCCAGTAATGCCTATGGGCCTTCAGGACCCTCCCAGTGCCCCCCAGTAATGCCTATGGACCTTCGGTACTCTCCCAGTGCACTCCAGTAATGCCTATGGACCTTCAGCACTCTCCCAGTGCCCCCCCAGTATTGCCCAGAGCCCCCCAGCACCCTCCCAGTGCCCCCCAGTAATGCCTGTGGACCTTCAGGACCCTCCCAGTGCCCCCCAGTAATGCCTATGGACCTTCAGCACACTCCCAGTGCCCCCCAGTAATGCCTATGGACCTTCAGCACACTCCCAGTGCCCCCCAGTAATGCCTATGGGCCTTCAGGACCCTCCCAGTGCCTCCCAGTAATGCCTATGGACCTTCAGGACCCTCCCAGTGCCCCCCAGTAATGCCTATGGACCTTCAGCACTCTCCCAGTGCCCCCCCAGTATTGCCCAGAGCCTCCCAGCACTCTCCCAGTGCCCCCCAGTAATGCCTGTGGGCCTTCAGGACCCTCCCAGTGCCCCCCAGCAACACCTATGGACCTTCAGCACTCTCCCAGTGCCTCCCCCAGTATTACCCAGGGACCTCCAGGACCCTCCCAATTCCCCCACTGCTGCCCAGAGCCCCCCAGCACCCTCCCAGTGCCCCCCAGTAATGCCTATGGACCTTCAGTACTCTCCCAGCGCCCCCCCAGTATTGCTCAGAGCCCCCCAGCACCCTCCCAGTGCCCCCCAGTGCTGTCTTCAGCCCCCTCAATTCTGTTCCAGTGTGCCCCAGTAATGCCTGGAGACCCCCCAGTTCCCTCCCAGTGACCCCAGTGCTGTCCTGAGTGTCCCCAGTTTCCTCCCAATGCGTCCCAGTATTGCTTAGAGCCCGCCAGCACCCTCCCAGTGCCCCCCCCAGTAATGCCTGCGGATCTTCAGCTCTCTTCCAGCGCCCCCCAGTGTCGCTCAGAGGTTCCCAGCACTCTCCCAGTGCCCTCCAGTAATGCCCAGAGACCTCCTGTAGGCATTACTGGTGGGCACTGGGAGAACACTGAGGGGCTCTAGACAGCAATGTGGGGCACTGGGGTGTTATTGAGGGGCTTTGTGCAGTACTGGGGGGCACTGGGAGAGTACTGGGGGGCTCTAGCTACTTCTAGGTGGGTACTGGTGGCTCAGGGGAGCACTGGGAGGGTACTGGGGGTCTCCAGGCATTACTGGGAGGCACTGGGAGGGCTCTGAGCAATACTGGGGGGCACTAAGAGGGAGCTGGGCGTCTCCAGTCCTTACCGGGGGGGCACTGGGAGTGATCTGGGCGTCTCCAGTCCTTACTGGGGCGGCACTGGGAGGGTACTGGGGATCTCCAGGCATTACTGGGGGGCACTGGGAGGGCTCTGAGCAATACTGGGGGGCACTGGGAGGGAACTGGGCATCTCCGGTCCTTACCGGGGCGGCACTGGGAGGGAACTGGGGGTCTCCAGTCCTTACTGGGGGGCACTGGGAGGGAACTGGGCGTCTCCAGGCATTACCGGGTGGGCACTGGGAAGGAACTGGGGGTCTCCAGTCCTTACTGGGGGGCACTGGGAGGGAACTGGGCATCTCCGGTCCTTACCGAGGAGGCACTGGGAGGGAACTGGGCATCTCCAGTCCTTACCGGGGATGCGCTGGGAGGGTACTGGGGGTCTCCAGGCATTACTGGGGGGCACTGGGAGGGCTCTGAGCAATACTGGGGGGCACTGGGAAGGAACTGGGCATCTCCAGTCCTTACCGGGGCGTCACTGGGAGGGTACTGGGAAGGGGGGGGCTCCGCTCCTCGGTTCCCGACGCGGCCCCGCCCGTGCCCCGCCCCCCCCCCCCTCCTCCTCGTCGTGTCCCCCCCCCCTCCCGCCCCCCCCCCGCCGCCGCCGCCGCCGCCCTTTGTCCGCCGCCGCCGCCTCGGGCCCCGCCATGGCGCCGCCGTGATGCGCGGCGGGGCCGGGGGGGGGGCAACCGGGGCCGGGGGCAACCGGGAGCCTGATGCCGGGGCCGCCGCCGCCGCCATGGGGCAGGTCCTGGGCTTCGCCCACTGCAGTACGGAGCGGTACCGGGAGCGGGGGGGGGAACCGGGAGGGGATGGGGGGCGGGGGGGTACCGGGGATGGAAACGGGAGGGGATGGGGATGGGGAACCGGGAGGGGATGGGGGGGGTACCGGGGATGGGGGGGGCACAGGGAGGGGATGGGGGGTACCGGGAGGGGATGCGGGGGGGTACCGGGGATGGGGTACCGGGAGGAGATGGGGGGTGGGGGGGTACCGGGATGGAACCGGGAGGGGATGGAGGGGATTGGGGGGGGTACCGGGAGGGGATGGGGATGGGGAACCGGGAGGGGATGGGGGGCGGGGGGGTACCGGGGATGGAACCGGGAGGGGATGGGGATGGGGAACCGGGAGGGGATGGGGGGGGGGTACCGGGGATGGGGGGGGTACCGGGAGGGATGAGGGGTACCGGGAGGGGATGGGGGCCGGGGGGGCACCGGGATGGAACCGGGAGGGGATGGAGAGAATGGGGGGGCACCGGGGATGGGGAACCGGGAGGGACCGGGAAGGGATGGGGGGGCACCGGGAGGCGATGGGGGGGGTACCGGGGATGGAAACGGTGATGGGGGACCGGGAGGGGATGGAGGGGATGGGGGGGCACCGGGAGGGGATGGGGGGGGTACCGGGGATGGGGGGGGTACCGGGGATGGGGAACCGGGAGGGACCGGGAGGGACCGGGTGGGACCGGGTGGGGATGGGGAACCGGGAGGGGGGGCACCGGGAGGGGATGGAGAGGGTGGGGGACACCGGGGATGGGGAACCGGGGGGGGGGGGACACCGGGGATGGGGGCACCAGGAGAGGATTTAGGGGATGGGGGGGTACCGCGAGGGGGTGCAGGGGGTGGGGGCACCGGGGATGGGGACCCGGGGGGGGGGGGCACCGGGGGGGGAATTAGGGGATGGGGGCACCGGGGGGGGGGGGGGGGGGCACCGGAGGGCAGGGTGGGGTACGGGGAGTGTCCGGGGGGGGGGGGCGGGGGGGGCACCCGTGATGAAGCCACGGGGACACGGTGGGCATGGGGATGTGGGGGGGGGGGGGGGCAGATTTGGGGGGCACCTGTCACTGGGGGGGGGGGGCAATACGGATGCATGGGGGGGGGGGTCAGGCTTTGTAGAGTGACCCCATGCCCCCCCCCCCGTGCCCCTCTGATCCCCCCCCCCCCCCAGAAGAGGCTCCATCCACGGCCTCCACCACGCCGGACTCCACGGAGGGTGAGTGAGGCTGAGCCCCCCCCCCAAAATTAGGGTGACGGGGGGGGGGGGGAGCAACCCCCTGACCCCCCCCCCCGTCCCCATTGCCCCCCCCCCCCCTTCAAGGCAGCCCCGAGGAGCCGGACTTCCCCGAGCTGCAGGCGGCACCGGAGCCCCCCGAGGAGGAAGAGGAGGATGAAGATGCGGAGGTGGCGGGAGGGGGGGGGGGGGGCCGGGGCCCCCCCCGGGAACTCACTTTCTCCTACATCGCCTTCTCCGGGGGGGGCCCCCCCGGCGATTCGGCTCCTCGGGGTCGTAGGGACCCCCGCCGGGGCCGCCCCCCCCGCCTGACCCCCCCCCCCCGGGGGCCGGACCCCCGCGCTTCTGTTCGTGCCCCCCCCCCCCCCGAAGTGCCCGGGGGGGCCTGGGGGGGGCCCTTCGGTGCTGGCAGACCCCGTGCCCAGGGAGCCCCCACCGAGCCTGGGTATGGGGGGAAATGGGGGGGGGGATGGCGGGGGGGGGGCAAAATGAGGGGGGGGGTGATGGAAGGGGATGGGGGGGGGAAGGGAGGGTGTTGGGGGGGGGGGGGGCAGGTGATGGGGGGTGACCAGGAAACCCTGGGGGGGGCTTAGGGTGCTGGGGGGGGGGGGGGGGGGGGGGGCAGAGGGGGCTGGTTACTGGGGGGGTCTTGAGGGGTGGGGGGGGGGCTCAGGGCACTGCTTGTGCCCCCCCCCCCCCAAGCTTCTCCCCCCCCCCCCTTCCCCCAGCAGCGCCCCCCGCGGGGCCCCCCCCGCCGCCCGCTCTCCCCCCCCCCGCCTGCAGGGGGAGCCCCTGGAGCCCCCCCGCTGGAGCCCCCCTCGGCCCCCCCCCAAATCCCCGAGGGGCCCCCCACCCCCCCCGACCAATCGCCGAGCCCCACAGGAGCTGACGTCCTGGGTGAGCAGCCAATCAGGGCCCCCGGATGCATTTTTTGGGAGGGGGGGGGGGGGAACCTGGGGGGGGGGGGCAGGAATCCGGTTGCAGGGTGGGGCGCGATTGGTGGCTAAAAATAGGGGGGGGGAGGCCCCCACCCCGCACACAGCACCCGAGGCGCCATGGAGGGGCAAGGTGGGTGGGGGGGGCCCCCCCCAGCCTTTTGGGACCCCCCCCCAGCCTTTTGGGACCCCCCCCCAGCTTTTTGGGACCCCCCTCCCCAGCCTTTTGGGACCCCCCCCCCAGCTTTTGGGACCCCCCCCCCAGCCTTTTGGGACCCCCCCCAGCTTTTTGGGACCCCCCCCAGCTTTTTGGGACCCCCCCCCAAAGCTTTGTTGGACCCCCCCCTATGCTGAGGGCTGAGGACTGGGAGCACTGGGAGGTACTGGGGGGAGACTGGGAGCGCCGGGAGAGGCCGTGGGGGGGGGCTGGGGACGTTGAGGGGGGCACTGGGAGGAACTGGGGATGTGGGGAGGGGGCTGGGTGGGGGTACTGGGAGGTACTGGGGGGTACTGGGAGGTTCTGGAGGGGATACTGGGAGCATGGGGAGGGTCTTAAAGGAGTCTGGGAAGGGGGGGAACATGGGGGGCACGGGGAGGGGTCTATGGGGGGCACTGGGAGGCACTGGGAAGCACGCTGGGGGCACTGGGGTGATCTGGAGGGGATACTGGGAGGCACTGGGAGCCTTGAGGGGAATACTGGGAGCACTGGACAGGGCATTGGGACCTCTAGATGGGCACTGGGGTGACCTGAAGGGAATACTGGGAAGTGCTGGGAGCACTGGGGAGACACTGGGACCATTAGAGGGGCACTGGTATGACCTGGAGGGGATACTGGGACCATTAGAGGGGCACTGGGGGGACCTGGAGGGGCTGCTGGGGAGACTCTAGGGACACTGGGATGACCTGGGGGGGCTACTGGGAGCACTGGGGTGACACTGGGACTATCAGATGGGCACTGGGGTGACCTGGGGTGGCTTCTGGGGAGACTCTAGGGCTACTGGGAGCACTGGGGTGACCTGGCGGGGCTACTGGGGAGACTCTGGGGACTCTGGGGCGACCCAGAGGGGCTACTGGGAGCACTGGGGTGACCTGGAGGGGCTACTGGGGAGACTCTAGGGACTCTGGGGTGACCCGAAGGGGCTACTGGGAGCACTGGGGTGACACTGGGACTATCAGATGGGCACTGGGGTGACCTGGGGTGGCTTCTGGGGAGACTCTAGGGCTACTGGGAGCACTGGGGTGACCTGGAGGGGCTACTGGGGAGACTCTAGGGACACTGGGGTTACCTGGAGGGGCTACTGGGGAGACTCTAGGGACTCTGGGGTGACCTGGAGAGGATACTGGGAGCACTGGGGTGACCTGGAGGGGCTACTGGGGAGATTCTGGGGACTCTGGGGTGACCTGGCTAGGCTACTGGGAGCACTGGGGTGACACTGGGACTATCAGATGGGCACTGGGGTGACCTGGGGTGGCTTCTGGGGAGACTCTGGGGACTCTGGGGTGACCTGGAGGGGTTACTGGGAGCACTGGGGTGTCCTGGGGTGGCTACTGGGAGACTCTAGGGATGCTGGGGTGAGCCGGAGGGGCTACTGGGAGCACTGGGGTGACCTGGAGGGGCTACTGAGGAGACTCTGGGGACTCTGGGGCGACCCGGAGGGGCTACTGGGAGCACTGGGGTGACACTGGGACTATCAGAGGGGCACTTGGGTGACCCGGAGGGGCTACTGGGAGCACTTGGGTGACACTGGGACTATCAGAGGGGCACTGGGGTGATATGTAGGGGCTTCTGGGGAGACTCTAGGGCTACTGGGAGCACTGGGGTGACCTAGAGGGGCTACTGGGAGCACTGGGGTGACCTGGAGGGGCTACTGGTGAGACTCTAGGGATGCTGGGGTGACCTGGAGGGGTTTCTGGGGAGACTCTAGGGCTACTGGGAGCACTGGGGTGACCTGGAGGGGCTACTGGGGAGACTGTGGGGACTCTGGGGCGACCCAGAGGGGTTACTGGGAGCACTGGGGTGTCCTGGGGTGGCTACTGGGGAGACTCTAGGGATGCTGGGGTGACCCGGAGGGGCTACTGGGAGCACTGGGGTGACACTGGGACTATCAGAGGGGCACTGGGGTGACATGAAGGGGCTACTGGGAGCACTGGGGTGACCTGGGGTGGTTACTGGGGAGACTCTAGGGACTCTGGGGTGACCTGGAGGGGCTACTGGGAGCACTGGGGTGTCCTGGGGTGGCTACTGGGGAGACTCTAGGGATGCTGGGGTGACCCGAAGGGGCTACTGGGAGCACTGGGGTGACACTGGGACTATCAGATGGGCACTGGGGTGATATGTAGGGGCTTCTGGGGAGACTCTAGGGCTACTGGGAGCACTGGGGTGACCTGGAGGGGCTACTGGGGAGACTCTGGGGACTCTGGGGCGACCCAGAGGGGTTACTGGGAGCACTGGGGTGTCCTGGGGTGGTTACTGGGGAGACTCTAGGGACACTGGGAGGACCTGGAGGGGCTACTGGGAGCACTGGGGTGACCCGGAGGGGCTACTGGGAGCACTGGGGTGACACTGGGACTATCAGAGGGGCACTGGGGTGACCCGGAGGGGTTACTGGGAGCACTGGGGTGTCCTGGGGTGGCTACTGGGGAGACTCTAGGGACTCTGGGGCGACCCAGAGGGGCTACTGGGAGCACTGGGGTGACCTGGAGGGGCTACTGGGGAGACTCTAGGGATGCTGGGGTGACCTGGAGGGGCTACTGGGAGCACTGGGGTGACACTGGGACTATCAGAGGGGCACTGGGGTGACCCGGAGGGGCTACTGGGAGCACTGGGGTGACACTGGGACTATCAGAGGGGCACTGGGGTGACCTGGAGGGGCTACTGGGGAGACTCTGGGATGACCCAGAGGGGCTACTGGGAGCACTGGGGTGACCTGGAGGGGCTACTGGGGAGACTCTGGGGACTCTGGGGTAACCTGAAGGGGCTACTGGGAGCACTGGGGTGTCCTGGGGTGGTTACTGGGGAGACTCTAGGGACACTGGGAGGACCTGGAGGGGCTCCTGGGAGCACTGGGGTGACCCGGAGGGGCTACTGGGAGCACTGGGGTGACACTGGGACTATCAGAGGGGCACTGGGGTGACCTGAAGGGGCTACTGGGAGCACTGGGATGACCTGGAGGGGCTACTGGGGAGACTCTGGGGACTCTGAGGCGACCCAGAGGGGCTACTGGGAGCACTGGGGGCCCACTGGGAGGCCCTGGCACCCACACCGGTGTCCCCACAGTGTGGGAGCTGCTGTACTGGCGCGCCCCGGGGCGCTCGGCGCTGGCGCTGGCGGGGACGCTGGGCACCCTGGGGTGCTTGGCGCGCTTCAGCGCCGTCAGCGTGGGCGCCTACGGGGCGCTGGCGGTGCTGGGGGTCACCCTCCCCCTGCGCCTGCACCAGGCCGCCCTGCGGGCGCTGCGCCGCGGCCCCCCCGAGCAGCCCAGCCGGTGAGTGGCACCCCCCCGAAATCCCCCCCCCCCCCGCATCCTCTGGGGTGTCCCCGTCCCTATGGGATTGGGGTGGGCCCCTGGGATCGCCGTCCCCATGGTTTGGGGTGGCCCCGTGGTTTGGGGTGGCCCCTGGGATCCCCGTCCCTATGGTATTGGGGTGGCCGCTGGGATCCCCGTCCCTATGGTATTGGGGTGTCCCTTGGGATCCCCATCCCCATGGTTTGGGGTGTCCCTCGGGATCCCCGTCCCTATGGGATTGGGGTGGGCCTTGGGATTGCCATCCCCATGGTTTGGGGTGGCCCCTGGGATCGCCATCGCTGTGTTTTGGGGTGTCCCCGTGGTTTGGGGTGGCCCTTGGGATCCCTGTCCCTATAGCATTAGGGTGGCCCCTGGTATCCCCGTCCCTATGGCATTGGGGTGGCCCCTGGGATCGCCATCCCTGTGGTTTGGGGTGGCCCCTGGGATCCCTGTCCCCCTAGTTTGGGGTGGCCCTTGGGATCCCCGTCCCTATAGTATTGGGGTGGGCCCTGGGATCGCCGTCCCCATGGTTTGGGGTGGCCCCGTGGTTTGGGGTGTCCCTTGGGATCACCATCCCTGTAGTTTGGGGTGTCCCTTGGGATCCCTGTCCCTATAGCATTAGGGTGGCCCCTGGGATCCCCATCCCCATGGTTTGGGGTGGCCCCTGGGATCGCCGTCCCCGTGGTTTGGGGTGGCCCCGTGGTTTGGGGTGGCCCTTGGGATCGCCGTCCCTATGGCATTGGGGTGGCCCCTGGGATCGCCATCCCTGTGTTTTGGGGTGTCCCCATGGTTTGGGGTGGCCCTTGGGATGTCCCCGTCCCTATGGCATTGGGGTGGCCCCCGGGATCGCCGTCCCCGTGGTTTGGGGTGTCCCCTCGGGTCCCTGTCCCTATGGTATTGGGGTGTCCCTTGGGATCCCTGTCCCCGTGATTTGGGGTGTCCCCTCAGGTCCCCGTCCCTATGGTATTGGGGTGTCCCTTGGGATCCCCATCCCTATGGTATTGGGGTGGCCCCTGGGATCGCTGTCCCCATGGTTTGGGGTGGCCCCTGGGATCGCCATCGCTGTGTTTTGGGGTGGCCCCATGGTTTGGGGTGGCCCTTGGGATGTCCCCATCCCTATGTCATTGGGGTGGCTCCTGGGATCCCCATTCCTATGGCATTGGGGTGTCCCCTGGGATCGCCATCCCTGTGGTTTGGGGTGTCCCTTGGGATCCCTGTCCCTGTGGTTTGGGGTGGCCTCTGGTATCCCCGTCCCTATGGCATTGGGGTGGCCCTTAGGATCCCCATTCCCATGGCATTGGGGTGGCCCCTCCCGTCCCCATCCCCATGACACGGGACGTCCCCTCTTGTCCCCATCCCTGTGATATTGGGTGTCCCCTCCTTACCCTGTCCCTGTGACATTGGGGTGTCCCCTCCTGTCCCCATCCCCATGGCATTGGGGTACCCCCTGGGATCCCCAACCCCATGGCATTGGGGTGTCCCCTCCTGTCCCCATCCCCGTCACACTGGGTGTCCCCTCCTGTCCCCATCCCCATGGCATTGGGGTGTCCCCTCCTGTCCCCATCCCTCTGACATTGGGTGTCCCCTCCTGTCCCCATCCCCATGGTATTGGGGTACCCCCTGGGATCCCCAACCCCATGACATGGGACGTCCCCTCTTGTCCCCATCCCTGTGACTTGGGTGTCCCCTCCTGTCCCCATCCCCATGACACGGGACGTCCCCTCCTGTCCCCATCCCCGTCACACTGGGTGTCCCCTGGTGTCCCCATCCCCATGACATTTGGGTACCCCCCGGCATCCCCAACCCCATAACGCGCAACGTCCCCTCCCATCCCCATCCCCATCCCCCTGCGCCACCCCCTGACCCCCCCCCCCACACCCCGGGGTGGCCCTGCCGTGTCCCCGTGCCCTCCCCCCCGGGGTGACCCGGCTGGGTGACCCCCGGTGGCCGTGTCCTTGTCCCCAGGGGGCAGGGGGACGCCGTGGGGCTGAGCCCCGAGCAGCAGCAGCGTTGGGCCCGGCGCCTGGGCCGGCACCTGGCCGCCGCCACCCGCACCCTCACCCGCCTCTTCCTCGTCCACAGCATCCCCGAGTCCCTCAAGGTGACGGAGGGGGGGGTACGGGGTGGGGGGGGGTACGGGGGGGGGGGCATGGGGTGGGGGGCACGGGGGGCAGCGGGGTTGTAGGGGAAGATTGGGGTTGTGGGGGAAGATTGGGGTTGTAGGGGAATATTGGGGTTATGGAGGGACATTGGGGTTGTAGGGGAAGATTGGGGTCATGGGAGGCAGTGGGGGGGCCACAGGGGACAGCAGGGTCATGGGGGACAGCGGGGTCATGGGGGGTAGGAGGGTCATGGGGGGCAGCGGGGTTGTAGGGGAAGATTGGGGTTATGGAGGGACATTGGGGTTGTAGGGGAATATTGGGGTTGTAGGGGACATTGGGGTTATAGGGGACATTGGGGTCATGGGGGACAGGAGGGGGCATTGGGGTCACGGGGGGCAGCAGGGGCATGGGGGGCAGCGGGGTTGTAGGGGAAGATTGGGGTTATGGGGGGACATTGGGGTTGTAGGGGAAGATTGGGGTTATGGGGGGACATTGGGGTTATGGGGGGACATTGGGGTTGTAGGGGAAGATTGGGGTCATGGGAGGCAGTGGGGGGGCCACAGGGGACAGCAGGGTCATGGGGGACAGCGGGGTCATGGGGGGTAGGAGGGTCATGGGGGGCAGCGGGGTTGTAGGGGAAGATTGGGGTTATGGAGGGACATTGGGGTTGTAGGGGAATATTGGGGTTGTAGGGGACATTGGGGTTATAGGGGACATTGGGGTCATGGGGGACAGGAGGGGGCATTGGGGTCACGGGGGGCAGCAGGGGCATGGGGGGCAGCGGGGTTGTAGGGGAAGATTGGGGTTATGGGGGGACATTGGGGTTGTAGGGGAAGATTGGGGTTATGGGGGGACATTGGGGTTATGGGGGGACATTGGGGTTGTAGGGGAAGATTGGGGTCATGGGGGGCAGTGGGGGGGCACGGGGGGCAGCAGGGTCATGGGGGGCAGCGGGGTTGTAGGGGACATTGGGGTCATGGGGAAGATTGGGGCTATAGGGGACACTGGGGGCACAGGGGGCAGGGGGAGTCATGGGGGGCGGGGGGTCACAGGGAGGGTCACGGGGGGAAGCAGGGGCAGGGGGGGCACGGGGGGCAGCGGGGTTGTAGGGGAAGATTGGGGTCACGGGGGGACAATTGGGGTTGTAGGGGAAGATTGGGGTCATGGGGGGCAGCAGGGTCATGGGGGGCAGCAGGGTTGTAGGGGAAGATTGGGGTTGTAGGGGAAGATTGGGGTTATGGAGGGACATTGGGGTTGTAGGGGAAGATTGGGGTCATGGGGGGACAATTGGGGTTATGGGGGGACATTGGGGTTGTAGGGGAAGATTGGGGTTGTAGGGGACATTGGGGTCATGGGGGACAGGAGGGGCATTGGGGTCACGGGGGGCAGCGGGGGCATGGGGGGCAGCGGGGTTGTAGGGGAAGATTGGGGTTATGGAGGGACATTGGGGTTGTAGGGGAATATTAGGGTCACGGGGGGACAATTGGGGTTATGGGGGGACATTGGGGTTGTAGGGGAAGATTGGGGTCATGGGGGGCAGTGGGGGGGCACGGGGGGCAGCAGGGTCATGGGGGACAGCGGGGTCATGGGGGGTAGGAGGGTCATGGGGGGCAGCGGGGTTGTAGGGGAAGATTGGGGTTGTAGGGGAAGATTGGGGTTATAGGGGACATTGGGGTCATGGGGGACAGGGGGAGTCACGGGGGGGGTCACGGGGGGAAGCAGGGTCACAGGGGGCAGGGGGGGCACGGGGGGCAGCGGGGTTGTAGGGGAAGATTGGGGTTATGGAGGGACATTGGGGTTGTAGGGGAATATTAGGGTCACGGGGGGACAATTGGGATTATGGGGGGACATTGGGGTTGTAGGGGAAGATTGGGGTCACGGGGGGACAATTGGGGTTGTAAGGGAAGATTGGGGTCATGGGGGCAGTGGGGGGGCATGGGGGGCAGCAGGGTCATGGGGGGCAGCGGGGTTGTAGGGGAAGATTGGGGTTATAGGGGACATTGGGGTTGTAGGGGAAGATTGGGGTCACGGGGGGACAACTGGGGTTATGGGGGTCATTGGGGTTGTAGGGGAAGATTGGGGTCATGGGGGGCAGTGGGGGGGCACGGGGGGCAGCAGGGTCATGGGGGACAGCGGGGTCATGGGGGGTAGGAGGGTCATGGGGGGCAGCGGGGTTGTAGGGGAAGATTGGGGTTGTAGGGGAATATTAGGGTCATGGGGGGACAATTGGGGTTATGGGGGGACATTGGGGTTGTAGAAGAAGATTGGGGTCATGGGGGGCAGTGGGGGGGCACGGGGGGCAGCAGGGTCATGTGAGGCAGCGGGGTTGTAGGGGAAGATTGGGGTTGTGGGGGAAGATTGGGGCTATAGGGGACACTGGGGGCACAGGGGGCAGGGGGAGTCACGGGGGGTGGGGGGGTCACAGGGGTAAGCAGGGTCACGGGGGGCAGGGGGGGCACGGGGGCAGCGGGGTTGTAGGGGAAGATTGGGGTTATGGAGGGACATTGGGGTTGTAGGGGAAGATTAGGGTCACAGGGGGACAATTGGGGTTATGGGGGGACACTGGGGTTGTAGGGGAATATTGGGGGCACGGGGGGACAATTGGGGTTATGGGGGGACATTGGGGTTGTAGGGGAATATTAGGGTCACGGGGGGACAATTGGGGTTATGGGGGGCAGTGGGGTTGTGGGGGAATATTGGGGTTATAGGGGACATCGGGGTCACGGGGGGCAGCAGGGATATGGGGAGACATTGGGGTTATGGGGGGACATTGGGGTTGTAGGGGAAGATTAGGGTCACGGGGGGACAATTGGGGTTATGGGGGGACACTGGGGTTGTAGGGGAAGATTGGGGTCATGGGGGGCAGTGGGGGGGCACGGGGGGCAGCAGGGTCATGGGGGGCAGCGGGGTTGTGGGGGAAGATTGGGGTTATAGGGGACATCGGGGTCACAGGGGACAGGAGGGGACATGGGGGTCACGGGGGGCAGCAGGGATATGGGGAGACGTTGGGGACATGGGGGGGACACCGGGGACATGGGGGGGGGGACACCGGCCCCTGTGGCACAAGGGGGCTGTGGGCGTGGGGAGGGGGCCAGCGGAGGGCGGGGGGGCGCTGCGGGGTGCTGCGGGGTGGGGACAGGGTTGGGGACAGGGTTGGGGACAGGGCTGGGGACAGGGTTGGGGACAGGGTTGGGGACAGCGGCGGTGACAGCGCGCTCCGGGCGCAGTTCGCCTTCCTCTTCTACCTGCTCACCTACGTGGGGGCCGTCTTCAACGGGGTGACGCTGCTCGGAGTGGGTACGGCACGGGGGGGGACACGGGGACACGGGGTGGGGACATGGGGACATGGGGACACGGGGTGGGACATGGGGACATGGGGACACGGGGTGGGGACACGGGGACACGGGGACATGGGGATGGGATATGGGATGGGGACACGGACATGGGGACAGGGATGGGGACATTGGGACAGGGATGGGGACGTGGGGACACAGGGATGGGGATGGGGACATGGGATATGGGATGGGGACACAGGGACATGGGGACGGGGACAGGAATGGGGCAAAGGGATGGGGACACGGGATGGGGACATGGGGACACAGGGATGGGATATGGGATGGGGACAGGGGATGGGGACATGGGGACATGGGATGGGGACATGGGGACACGGGGTGGGGACATGGGGACATTGGGATATGGGATGGGGATGGGGACAGGGGGTGGGGACACAGGGATGGGGACATGGGGACGTTGGGATATGGGATGGGGACATAAGGACAGGGATGGGGACATGGGGACACGGGGATGGGGACAGGAGGATGGGGACACGGGGACAGCAGTTTGGGAGCACGGGGGGGGGGGGGGCACCTTATGGGGACTGTTGGGGGGGGGGGGGACACATGGGGACAGGGAGGGGGACACATGGGGACAGGGGGGGGACACGCGGGGACAAGGCTGGGGGGTCCCTGACGTGGCCGCTCCCCGCCCAGGCGTCATCTGCGCGTTCACCTTCCCGTGCTCTACCGGCACCACCATGTACGGGGGGGGGACACGGGGGGGGGCACGGGGCTGGGGACACCAAGGGGGGGGTGACACACGGGTTTGGGGACATTGGGGACACGAGGGGACACGGGGGGTGGAGAGCACTGGGGACAGCGGGGGGGATGCGCACGGGGGGTGGAGAGCATCGGGGAGCCCTCTGCCCCCCCCCCCCCGGTCCCCAATTGCCCCCCCCCCCCCGTCCCCAACTGCCCCCAACATGTCCCTGGTTGCCCCCCCCCCTCAAAAAAAAATTGTCCCCAACTGTCCCCAAGGCCCAAATCGAGCGGTACGTCAGCCTGCTGAGGAACCACCTGAGTCACCTCCGCGCCAGGTGAGGGCACCCCCAAGGAACCCCCCCCCCCAATTTTTGGGGTGCCCCCCCCCCAAAAAAATTGGGATGCCCCTACCCAATTTCTGGGGTGCCCCCCAATTTTGGGGTGCCCCCTCCCCAAACTTTGGGGTGCCCCCTCCCCAAACTTTGGGGTCCCCCCCCAAAAAAATTTGGGGTGCCCCCTACCCAAATTTTGGGGTTCCCCCCCCAAAAAAAATTTGGGGTGCCCCCTCCCCAAACTTTGGGGTGCCCCCTCCCAACTTTTGGGGTACCCCCCAAAAAAAAATTGGGGTGCCCCCTCCCCAAACTTTGGGGTGCCCCCCAATTTTGGGGTGGCCCCTCCCCACATTTTGGGGTGCCCCCCCAATTTTTGGGGTGCCCCCTCCCCAAACTTTGGGGTGCCCCCTCCCCAATTTTTGGGGTGCCAGCCCCCCAAAAAATTTGGGGTGCCCCCTCCCCACATTTTGGGTTGCCCCCCCAAAAAAATTTGGGGTGCCCCCTCCCCACATTTTGGGGTGCCCCCTCTCCACATTTTGGGGCGCCCCCCCAATTTTGGGGTGCCCCCTCCCCAAATTTTGGGGTGCCCCCTCCCCAAATTTGGGGGTTCCCCCCCAAAAAAAATTGGGATGCCCCCTACCCAACTTTTGGGGTCCCCCCAAAAAAATGGGGTGCCCCCTCCCCAAACTTTGGGGTGCCCCCTCCCCAAATTTTGGGGTTTC
>OZ022463.1:378374-411421 GCA_963989345.1 Clangula hyemalis | reverse complement strand
GGGTGGGGGGGCACCTTATGGGGACTGTTGGGGGGGGGGGACACATGGGGACGGGGGGGGACACAAGGGGACGGGGGGGGACACAAGGGGACAAGGCTG
Source organism: Clangula hyemalis (assembly GCA_963989345.1). Next base: position 411,322 of record OZ022463.1, on the reverse strand, counting down.
GGGGGTCCCTGACGTGGCCGCTCCCCGCCCAGGCGTCATCTGCGCGTTCACCTTCCCCGTGCTCTACCGGCACCACCAGGTACGGGGGGGGGACACGGGGGGGGGCACGAGGCTGGGGACACCAAGGGGGGGGTGACACCGGGAGGGGGGGGACACCGGGGGGAGGGACACGGGTTTGGGGACATTGGGGACACGAGGGGGACACGGGGGGGTGGAGAGTGGTGGGGACAGCGGGGGGATGCGCACCGGGGGGTGGAGAGCTTCGGGGAGCCCTCTGCCCCCCCCCCCCCTCCCCAATTGCCCCCCCCCCATCCCCAACTGCCCCCAACACGTCCCCGGTTGCGCCCCCCCCCTCAAAAAAAAATTGTCCCCAACTGTCCCCAAGGCCCAAATCGAGCGGTACGTCAGCCTGCTGAGGAACCACCTGAGTCACCTCCGCGCCAGGTGAGGGCACCCCCAAGGACCCCCCCCCCAAATTTTGGGGTGCCCCCCTCCCCAAATTTTGGGGTTCCCCCCCCAAAAAAATTTGGGGGTGCCCCCTCCCCACATTTTTGGGGAGCCCCCCCAATTTTGGGGTGCCCCCTCCCCAAACCTTGGGGTGCCCCCCTCCCCAATTTCTGGGGTGCCCCCTCAATTTTGGGGTGGCCCCTCCCCACATTTTGGGGTGCCCCCCAATTTTTGGGGTGCCCCCTCCCCAAATTTTGGGGTTTCCCCCCCCCAAAAAAAATTGGGGTGCCCCCTACCCAATTTCTGGGGTGCCCCCCAATTTTGGGGTGCCCCCCCCAAAAAAATTGGGATGCCCCCTACCCAAATTTTTGGGTGCCCCCCAATTTTGGGGTGCCCCCTCCCCAAACTTTGGGGTGCCCCCTCCCCAAATTTTGGGGTGCCCCCCCCAATTTTGGGGTGCCCCCCCAGAAATTGTGGGGTGCCCCCTCCCCAATTTTTGGGGTGCTCCCCCCCCAAAAAAATTTGGGGTGCCCCCTCCCACATTTTGGGGTGCTCCCCCAATTTTTGGGGTGCCCCCTCCCCAAACTTTGGGGTGCCCCCCCCAAAAAAATTGGGGTGCCCCCTCCCCACATTTTGGGGTGCCCCCCCAATTGTTGGGGTGCCCCCTCCCCAAATTTTGGGGTGCCCCCCCCCACGGCCGCCCTCTGTCCCCAGGATCCAGGCCAAGCTCCCAAGTGCCAAAGCGAAGCCGCAGTGACCCCCCCCCCGCCCCGGGGGTGTCACCCTGCTGGGGGGGGGGGGGGGGGGACACGACCGGGGGCTCCCCCCCCCCCACCCCAACCCCCCTCCGTGGGGGGGGGTTCGCTCGGGGGGGGGGGCGGGGGCCCCCCCCTGCACGGGGTTTACACTTTAATAAAAACTCTTGTGACAAAGCGGCTCGTTTGGGGGGGGGCAATATGGGGGGGGACGACACCTTGGGGACACGGGGGGGCTTGGGGACATGGGGGGGGCAGTGGGGACATGGAGGGGGGCATTGGGGACATGGGGGGGGCACAAAATGGGGGACACAGGGGAGGGGAGGGACATGGGGGGGTTTTGGGGACACGGGGGGGGCCTTGGGGACATGGGGGGGGACCTTGGGGACAGCGGGGGGGGGCAAAAGGGGGGCCATGAGGACATGAGGGGATGTGGGGGGGGGGGGCAAAATGGGGGACATGGGGGAGGGGAGGGACATGGGGGGGCCTTGGGGACATGGGGGGGGGGCTTGGGGACATGGGGGGGGGACACAAAATGGGGGACACAGGGGAGGGGATGGACATGGGGGGGGCTTGGGGACATGGGGGGGGCACAAGGGGACCACGAGGACACGAGGGGACGTGGGGGGGGGACAAAATGGGGGACATGGGGGAGGGGAGGGACACGGGGGGGCCTTGGGGACATGGGGGGGGACCTTGGGGACAAGGGGGGGGGCACAAGGGGGCCACGAGGGGACATGGGGGGGGCAAAATGGGGGACACGGGGGGGGGGTGAGCGGCCGGGGGGGACACGCGGGGACGTGTCCGTGGGGTCCCCCCCCCTCCCCTCCGTGTCCCCCCCTCCCCCGTGTCCCCCCCCCCCGCCCCCGTGTCCCGTCCCCCCCTCCCGCGTGTCCCCAGCCCCCGCAGAGCGCGGGAAAGCCGCGGCGCAGTCCCCGCCCCCCCGCTCGCCAAGCCCCGCCCCCCAGCTCGCCAAGCCCCGCCCCCCTCCGTTGCCAGGGTCACGGCGGTTGCCGCGCGACGTAAACAAAGGACGCCGGACGTGGTGACGTCAGGGGCATGGAACGCCGTCGCCATGGCGACACGCGCAGTGTTTACTCCGGCGGCGGCGGCAGCACGTGGGGCCGGGCCGGGGCACCGGCACCGGGACAGCCCGGGGGGGGACCGGGACAACCGGGACCGGGATAGTCTGGGGGGGCCGGGCCCACCGGGACAGGGCCCACCGGGACAGCCCGGGACAGCCTGGGGGGGAGCCGGGCCTACAGGCACCGGGACAGCTGGGGGAACCGGGACCGGGATACCGGGACTGGGACAGCCCGGGGGGACCAGGCCAACCGGGCCAGGGACAACCGGGACCGGGATAGCAGCACCGGGACCGGGGACAGCCTGGGGGAACTGGGACAACCGGGACCGGGACAACCGGGACCGGGATAGCAGCACCGGGACCGGGACAGCCTGGGGGAACCAGGCCTACCAGGACCGGGATGGCCCCGGGGGGGCCAAGGCCTGCAGGCACTGGCACCGGGACAGCCTGGGGGGACCGGGCTTACCGGGACAACCAGGACTGGGATAACTGGGACAGGCTGGGGGGACCGGGCCTGCGGGCACCGGGATGGGGACAGCCCGGGACAACCGGTCCTGCAGGCACCGGGGCAGGGACAGCCCGGGAGGACCGGGACAGCCTGGGGGGACCGGGACAGCAGGCACTGGGACTGGAACAACCAGGACGGCCCGGGACAAGCAGGCACTGGGACCAGGAAAGTCCGGGACAATCGGACCTGCAGGCACCGGGACCGGGACAGCCCGGGACAACCGGGACAGCCTGGGACAACCAGGCCTGCAGGCACCGGGACCGGGTGCACCGGGGGCCAGGAGGGCTGGGGACAAGGTGACCAGGGCCACCAGGACCGGCCAGAGGGGGCCACCGGGTCTGCAGGCACCAGGACGGAGTCACCGGGGCCAGGACAGCCGGGGGCAACCGGGCCTGAAGGCACCGGGACAGGGGGGCACCCGGTACCGGGAGCACTGGGGAGCCCCAGCACTGGAGATGGCTGAAGCCAGGAGCAGTGGGGCTGGGGGCATCCCGGGGGCAGGGAGTGAATGAATGAATGAATGAGTGAGTGAATGAATGAGTGAATGAATGAATGAATGAATGAATGAATGAATGAATGAATGAATGAATGAGTGAATGAATGAATGAATGGGAACGCGTGGGAACGGCCCCGCGGGCCGGCCGGGCGCGGTGGCCCCGCCGTGACTCAGCGCCGGGCGCGGGCTCCCACGGGTGACATCAGAGCCCCCGGCCCCGGCCCCGTCCATGCCACCCGGGGCCGAGCCACCGGCCGGGAGCCCGGGGGTGGCTCCCGAGCCCGGGATGGGCACGGCGTGGGCGGCAGCCCCACCGCGGGGTCCCGCCGCCGGTTAATCCCCCGGGAGATCCTGCCCCGGGAGGGGGGATGCACCCCGTGTCCCTGTCATCCGCCGGGATCTGCCTCCCCCTCCCCGGGACCATCCCCCCGAGAGTCTGGTTCCCGACACCCCCATACTGGGAACCTCCGGTGCCCCCCGCCCCCAAAAACCCCGGGGGCTTTGTAGCCCGGTCCCGGTTGCACCCCGTCGGGAGCTCTCCCTGTTGTCCCGGTACCGAGACCACCCGGTGGTCTGCAGCCAGGTCCCGGTAACACCTCGGGGGGGGCAAATAGAGTTGCCGCGGTACCGGGACCAGCCCCCCCCCACCCCCCCGGTGACTCACCGCCGGGTCTCGGTATCACTTACAGGGGGTTCCCGGTGTCCCGGTCCCGGCACGTCCCGGTGCTCTGCAGCCCGGTCCCGGTAGCACCCCGACGGGAGGCGGGGGAGTCCGATCGCCCCGGTCCCAGGAGCACCCCGGAGCTCTGCAGCCCGCTCCCGGTAACGTCTCGGCGGGGGGGGGGGGGAGGGGGGGAGGGGGTGTCTCCGGTAGCGGGGGGCGGGGAACGGGAACACCCCCCCCCCCCCCCGGGCCGGTGCTCTGGGCACGTGCGTGGCGGGGCGGGGGGGGGAATTCCCGGCTTGGGGGCGGGGTTACGGGAGGACGTCACGGGGGGGGGCGGAGCACCGGGGGTGGGGGGGGTGGGGGGGGTGGGGGGGGGTCACCGGGTTTGCGGGGGGGGGGTCAGCAAGGGAGGGGGAGGGGGGCACGGGAAAGGGTCTGGGGGGGGGGGGGGTGGATCGCCGGGAGGGGGTTGGGGGGGGGGGGCACGGGGGGGGGGGTGTTAATGGGGGGGGGGGGCACCGGGGGGGTAGGGGCGGGTTACCGGGGGGTGCGGGGCCGTCGCCCCGGACGGTTCGGGCCGTTTCTAGAACCGCGGCGCCCGTTTCTATTAATACGCGCATCGCGGCGGCGGCGGCGGCGGCGGCGAAGGGATTCCCTGTGACGTCATTGCTAGGATACCAAACAAACACTCCGAGAGAAGCCCATATATGGCTAATTGCGTCACAGGAACTCCGGCGGGGCGGGGCGAGGGATGCCCCCCGCTCCCCGCCCTCCTCCTCGGCGCCTCTTAACGGCGGCGGCAGCGGCGGGGCCGCAGAGCGGCGGCGGCACCGGCACCGGCAGGGGCAGCGGCACCGGCACCGGCACCGGAGGGGCTCCGAGGGGGGCTCGGGGGGTCCGCGGCGGCGGCCGTGACGTCAGCAAGGGGGCGGGGCGCCGCCGTATAAAGCGGCCGCGCGGCGGAGAGCGGTTCATTCATAAAGAGCGTGCGGAGGACACCGGGGAACCGAACCGCGAGCGGGGACTTAGCACCGCCGGACCGGCGCCTGGCACGGATGCACGGGGGCTCGTAGCAGCGGTACCGGGACTCGGAGCCGCCGGAACGGAGCTTGGGGACGGGCTACAACGGGACTGAGCGGCGGCGGAGAGGAGCGGAGCCCGGACCGGGACCGCCAGCGGCGAACCGGGACTTTGCAGCACCGGCACGGATGCGGCGGGACTTGAGAACGGCAACCGGGACGGCGCCTCGCGGGGTTTAACGGCGGAGCGGGGCTCGTACCGGAGCCCGGAACGGCGGCGGCGGCTCGCCCCGGCGGGGTGCTCGAGCTCCGGGGCGGCGGAGCGGGACTTTGCACGGCGGCAGCGCGGACCTTACCGGCCCCTCGGCCCGGCGAGGCGGCTCCAGCAGCGGGTCCCGGCGGCGATGCCGGTGGCTTGACCCTTCCCCCGGCCCGGGCGCAGCCTTGGCGTGGCGGCGCGGCCCCCGCGCCCCCGGGGCCATGTACCAGGGGTTCCCCGGTGACTACGACTCGGGCTCCCGGTGCAGCTCCTCGCCCTCGGCGGAGTCGCAGTACCTCTCCTCGGTGGACTCCTTCGGTAGCCCGGCGGCGGCGGCGGCCGCGCAGGTGAGAGCCTCGGAGCGGCGGCGGTGGCGGCGGCGGGGGGCGGCGGCGGCGGCGGGGCCGGGGGGGGGGCGGGGTCGTGCGTAAACGCGTGACGCGCTGGAACCCTCCGTGATGACGCGGCGCGGGGAGAGCGCGCGCGCGCGCCGGGTTATTTTGGAACGCGGCGCCCCCCCCACCCCCCCCCCACCCTCCACACCCCCCCTTCCCGTTGCTAGGAGACGGGCGGATGGCCCCGCCCACCCCCCCCGCTCACCCCCGTGGCCACGCCCCCTCCTTCCTCCCCCCTCCCAGCTGGGTGCTTTGGGGTTATTTTTGGGGGGGGGGGGGGGGGGATGGCTCAGGCTTGGGGAGCACCCCCCCGAAATTTAATATTTGGGGAGCGCCCCCAAAATACGTAAGGTTTTGGGGAGCATTGCACCCCCCCAAAAAAATAAATTTAGCCCTTGGGAGAGCGCCCCCAAAATATTTAAGGTTTTGGGGAGCATTGCACCCCCCCAAAAAAAAAAATTTAACCCTTGGGGGAGTGCCCCCAAAATATTTAAGGGGTGGGGGGGAGCATTGCACACCCCCTCCAAAATTTAACCCTTGGGAGAGCGCCCCCAAAATATTTAAGGCTTTGGGGAGCATTGCACTCCCCCCCCCAAAAAATAAATTTAACCTTTGGGGGAGTTAAACACCCCCCCCCCCCCCGCCCCAAAAAAAAATAAAACCTACACTAAGCTTTGAGTGTAGGGGGAACCCCCCCCAAAAAAAAAAAAAAAATTAAGCTCCCCATTCCAAAAAATTAACCCTTAGGGGTGTGTGAGGAGTGTTGCCCTCCCCCCCCCAAAAAAAAAGGCTTGGGGGTGTTTGGGGTGTGTGTGCCCCCCTCCCCCCCCCCCCAGATATTAAGCCTTGGAGGAAACACTGTGTCCCACCCCCCCCAAAAAAAAAATAATTACCCCTTGGTGGTCTGGGGGGAGTGCTGCCCCCCCCCATAGGAGTTTAACCCTTTGGGGGTGTTGAGGGAGTGCTGCACCCCCAAAATTTAAACGGGGGGGGCATTGCATGTGTCTGGTCCCCCCCCCCAAATGGGTCTCAGTGCAATGTGTGTATGGGGGGTGCAATTTTGGGGGTGGGGGGGCAGTGCATTGCAAGGTCTCTGTACAGGGGTGCTGGGGTGCAGGGTCTTGCACGTTGGTGCCAGCAGGATGAGAGCTCTGTGCATGGGTGCTGGACACTCCTTGCACAAGGGACTTGTGCACAACATCCCTTGCACCAATGTGCACCTTGCAAGGGGTCTGTGCATGGGTGCTGGGGCGCGAGGTCTTGCACGTTGGTGCCAGCAGGGTGAGAGCTCCATGCATGGGTGCTGGAGGCCCCATGCACAAGGGACTTGTGCACATTGGTGCAAGGGAGGTCGAGCACATTGCAAGGTGTCTGTGTACGGGTGCTGGGGTGCAAGGTCTTGCACATTGGTGCCAGCAGGGTGAGAGCTCCGTGCATGGGTGCTGGAGGCTCTGTGCACTAGGGACTTGTGCACAACATCCCTTGCACCCCAGCACCATTCCCAGATGCCTTGCAATGTGCACGTAGGTGCAAGGTCTTGCACACTGGTGTCAGAGGAGCAAGGTCTCTGTGCATGGATACTGGAGGCTCTGTGCACAAGGGACTTGTGCACATTGGTGCAAGGGAGGCCAAGCACATTGCAAGGTCTCTGCACGGGTGCTAGGCTGCAAGGTCTTGCATGTTGGTGCCAGAGGAGTGAGGTCTCTGTGCGTGGGTGCTGGAGGCTCCGTGCACAAGGGACTTGTGCACAACATCCTTTGCACTAATGTACACGTTGCAAGGTCTCTGTGCACAGGTGCTGGGGTGCAAGGTCTTGCATGTTGGTGCCAGCAGGATGAGAGCTCCATGTGTGGGTACTGGAAGCTCTGTGCACAAGGGACTTCTGCACGTTGGTGCAAGGGAGGTCAAGCACATTGCAAGGTCTCACTGCATGGGTGCTGGGGTGCAAGTTCTTTCATGTTGGTGCCAGAGGAGCGAGGTCTCTGTGCACGGGTGCTGGAGGCTCTGTGCACAAGTCCCTTGTGCACAACATCCCTTGCACCCCAGCACTATTCCCAGACGCCTTGCAATGTGCACGTAGGTGCAAGATCTTGCATGTTGGTGTCAGAGGAGCAAGGTCTCTGTGCATGGGTGCTGGAGGCCCCATGCACAAGGGACTTGTGCACATTGGTGCAAGAGAGGTCAAGCACATTGCAAGGTCTCTGCACGGGTGCTAGGCCACAAGGTCTTGCACTGTTGATGCCAGAGGAGTGAGGTCTCTGTGCGTGGGTGCTGGAGGCTCCGTGAACAAGGGACTTGTGCACAACATCCCTTGCACTAATGTACACGTTGCAAGGTCTCTGTGCACAGGTTCTGGGGTGCAAGGTCTTGCATGTTGGTGCCAGCAGGATGAGAGCTCCATGTGTGGGTACTGGAAGCTCTGTGCACAAGGGACTTGTGCACATTGGTGCAAGGAAGGTCGAGCACATTGCAAGGTGTCTTTGCATGGCTGCTGGGGCGCAAGTTCTTGCATGTTGGTGCCAGAGGAGCGAGGTCTCTGTGCACAGGTGCTGGAGGCTCCATGCACAAGAGACTTGTGCACAACATCCCTTGCACCAATGTGCACATTGCGAGGTATCTGTGCATGGTGCTGGGCCACAAGATCTTGCACGTTGGTGCCAGAGGAGTGAGGTTTCTGTGCGTGGGTGCTGGGGGCTCCATGCACAAGGGACTTGTGCATATTGGTGCAAGGGAGGTTGAGCACATTGCAAGGTCTTACTGCATGGGTGCTGGACTGCAAGGTCTTGCACATTGGTGCCAGCAGGGTGAGAGCTCTGTGCATGGGTGCTGGAGGCTCCGTGCACTAGGGACTTGTGCACAACATCCCTTGCACCAACGTGCACATTGCAAGGGGTCTGTGTGTCTGTGCATGGGTGCTGGGGTGCAAGGTCTTGGGGGTGCTGGACTGCAAGGTCTTGCACATTGGTGCCAGCAGGGTGAGAGCTCCGTGCACGGGTGCTGGAGGCTCCATGCACGTTGGTGCCCGCAGGGTGCACGAGGCACGTGCTGGTGCCGGCGAGGTGGCACGCATTGCCACGAGCCTTGCTCCCACCTGCTGGTGTTCTGCAGAAGCAGGGGAGGAGGGGGGTGGGCACCCATGGGTGCTCCGGGGGTGGTTCTGCAGCACCCTGACCGTGCCCTTCTCTGCAGGAGTGCAGCGGCCTGGGGGACATGCCCGGCTCCTTCGTGCCCACGGTGACGGCCATCACCACGAGCCAGGACCTGCAGTGGCTGGTGCAGCCCACCCTCATCTCCTCGGTGGCCCAGTCGCAGCCCCCGGGGGGGCCCATGGCGCATCCTCCCCCCCCCACCGCCCCCGTGGACCCTTACGACCTGCCAGGACCCAGCTACTCCGCACCGGGCATGGGGGGCTTCCCTTCAGCCCCCCCGGCGCGTCCCGCTCGCGCCCGGCCCCGGCGGAGCCGCGAGGAAACGGTGAGTCCCCAGGAAGGTCCCCAACCCTTTGGGGGGCTCAGGGGTGGTGGGAGAGTTGAGGGGGGGGGTGACACGGTGGTGGCACCTCGCTGATGGCCCTGTCCCCTTGCAGCTGACCCCGGAGGAGGAGGAGAAGCGCCGTGTGAGGCGGGAGAGGAACAAGCTGGCGGCCGCCAAGTGCCGCAACCGGCGCCGGGAGCTGACGGACCGGCTGCAGGCGGTGAGTGGCACGAGAGGGACACGAGGGGACATCGGGGTCCCCCGAGGTTGGGGATGCCCAAAAAGGGTGGGCATGGCCACCAGGGTGGGGTGGTGGGGGCGGCGGAGGTGTCCCCGACAGCTGGGGACATCGCGGGGGGACTTGATGGTGAAGGGTGAGGGGTCTGGGGACAGAGCTGCTGGTGGCAGTGGGGACAGCGGTGTCCCCAGTAGCTTGGGACATCTTGGGGGACTTGATGCTGAAGGGTGAGGGGTCTGGGGATGTTATATGGGGACAGCGGTGTCCCTGACAGCTGGGGACATCTCAGAGGGGCTTGATGGTTAAGGTTGAGGGGTCTGGGGACGTTGTGAGGGGACAGAGTTGATGGTGGCAGTGGAGACAGGGGTGTCCCCAACATCTGGGGACATCTCAGGGGACTTGATGCTGAAGGATGAGGGGTCTGGGGACACATTGCTGATGGTGGCAGTAGGGACAGAGGTGTCCCCAATAGCTGGGAACGTCTCGGGGGACTCAATGCTGAAGGGTGAGGGGCCTGGGGTTGTTATATGGGGACAGTGGTGTCCCCAATATCTGGGGACATCTCAGGGGACTTGGTGCTGAAGGATGAGGGGTCTGGGGACACTGTGGGGACAGAGCCATGCCAAAGTTTGCGGATGCTGAGGATGTCACGTGGGGACAGTGATGTCCTCAGGATGCTGGGAGGGGACACCGATGTCCCCAAGGCACGCTGGAGAGGGTGACAAGGACTTGTAGGAGTGCAGGTGCTGGGGATGCTCGATGGTGACAACAGCGTCATGATGCTGGGGACATCACGGGGACATTTATGGGGCTGTGGGCACCAGATGGGGGCGATGGACATCAGGACATAGGGACAATGATGTCCTCAGGACATGGGGACAATGACGTCCCCAGGACCTCTTGGGGGGACAGATGGACACCTACGGGTGCATGTCCCAGGGAGCTGGGGATGTTGGTTGGGGACAGTGGTGTCCCCAAGGCTGGGGGATGCCACCAGGGGCTGATGATGTCCCTGGGAGCTGGGCACATCGAGGGGGGTGGCACTGTCCCCAGGGGTTGGGGACATTGGTCCCTCCAGGTGCAGGTGTCCTACAGGGACACAGGAGATGGGTGACACTGCCCCCAGGAGCTGGGGACATCAGAGGGGACAGATGGATGTCCAAGGATGTTGGAGGGGGGACAATGTGTCCCCAACAATTGGGGACATCAGAGAAGGGGACCTGGGAGTAGCAGAGGGGACAGTGATGATTCCAGGAGCTGGGGACACCTGGAGGAGGGGGACAGTGACCCCAAAAGGGGACCTCAGAGGGAGATGTGATACTTGGGATGCCCGGGGAGGGGGTGACAGTGTCCCCAAAAGCAGGAGACACCGACCCAGGGACATTGAAGGGGAATGCTGCCACCCCCAGCAGCAGGGGACATCGATGGGGGGGGAGGTGGCACGGGGACAATGCCGTCCCCAGGAGCAGGGGACATCAGAGGGCAGGAGGGTGCAAGGACAGGGGAGGGGGACAAAGATGTCCTCAAGAGTAGGGGACGCAGGAGGGTGGCACCCGGAGATGCTGGAGGGGGACAAGGCTGTCCCCAAGATGAGGGACAAGTGGATGGCTGGGGGTGCTGGAGGAGGAGGTGGCCCCTGTCCCCATGAGAGGGGGACATCAGAGGGGGACAGTACTGTCCCCGGGACTTGGGGACACCAGGGAGTGATGGCAGAGGGACACTGGAGGAGGACAGCGCTGTCCCCAGGAGCAGGGGACACCAGTGAGAGCTGATGGGGACAAAGGAAGGGGACAACTCTGTCCCCAGGAGCTGGGGACGCTGCTGTGAAAGGCGTGAAGGGGACATCAGGGAGGGGACAGGGCTGTCCCCAGGAGCAGGGGGACATGAGGGGGACATTGGAGGGGGACGATGCTGTCCCCAGGAGTTGGGGACACCAATGAGAGATGTCAGAGGGACACTTGAGGAGGACAACGCTGTACCCGAGAGCAGGGGACACCACTGTGAAAGGGATCAAGGGGACATCAGGGAGGGGACAGCATCGTACCCAGAAGCGAGGGGACAGCGCTGTCCCCAGGACTGGGGGGGACATCGGAGGGGGCCGCACACCCCCAGGGGGGATGCTGGAGGTGACACCTCCATCCCCAAAACAGCAGCAGGGAGAGCGCCGATGCCACCGCAGCGGTGCCACCCGTGTCCCTGGCTGTCCCTTGGTGTCCCTTGGTGTCCCTGCCTGTCCCTCACCCTCTCCCCTCTCGCCCCCATGCAGGAGACGGACCAGCTGGAGGAGGAGAAAGCCGAGCTGGAGTCGGAGATCGCCGAGCTGCAGAAGGAGAAGGAGCGCCTGGAGTTCGTCCTGGTGGCCCACGCGCCCGCCTGCAAGCTCCCCTTCGAGGACGCCGGCCCCTTGGGTGCCGGCCCCGCCGAGGTGAGCACCCTGGGCAAGGAGGAGCCGCCGGGGCCCGTCGCCTTCCCGTTCCAGCCGGGTCCCCAGGGCCCCTTCCCCAGCTGCTGCTTCGCGCCGGGGGCCCCCCCGGTGCCACCTAACCCCTCCTATACGTCTTCGTTTGTGTTCACCTACCCAGAGGGAGCGACCTGCGGAGCCTCGCATCAGCGGAGCAGCAGCAGCGACCAGTCCTCGGACTCCTTGAATTCTCCCTCGCTCCTCGCGTTGTGAACGGGGCCCCCCCCAAAAAAAAAAAAAATTAATAATAAAAAACCCCCCACAAATTTAATTGGGCACCTCCCCTCCCCACAAGCACCCCAGGTGGTGTTTTTTCTTTTTATTTTTTAATTTTTTGGTGATTTTTGGGGTTTAGTCCTTTTTTTTTTGTCCCTTTTTGGACTTGGTTGAGCCCAGTTTTTTGGGGTGGCGGCGCTCCCTCGCCCTGACTTGGGGGGTTGGAAGTGGCCCTGCGGTGTCCCCACCGTCCCTGCCACCTCCGAGGCGTTCGTGCCCCATCCCCTTCACACGGGGGGGGGGGGCTTCACGCAGCACCTCCAGTGCTCTGGGGGTGCCCGTGTCCCCATTGCCACCACCCCGGGGGGGTCCCTGTGGCATCTCTGCCACCTTGGAGATGTCCCCGCTGTCCCGTGGGGGCTTCACGCAGCGCCTCCGGCACTCTGGGGGTGTCCGTGCCCCGTCACCCCCACCCTGGGGAGGTCCCTCGGGTACCTCCGTCACCTTCAAGGTGTCTCTGTCCCATCGCCACCGTCCCCTGGGGTGTCACCGAGCACCTCCGTTGACTTTTTTTCTTTTTTTCTTTTTTTTTTTTTTTTTTTTTTGGAGGGGTCCGTGCCCCCTTGCCACCACCCCGGGAAGGTCCCAGTGGCATTTTTGTCACCTTCAAGGTGTGCGTGCCCCGTCCCCGCCAGCCCGGGGGGGGGGTGTCACTTAGCGCCTCCCTCGCTTTGGGGGCGTCCGTGCCCCGTCGCCACTGCCCTGGGAAGGTCCCTCTGTCACCCCGGAGGTGGCCCCGTCCCTTTTGGGGGGGGGGGGGGGGGGGTTCATGCAGCATCTCCTTTGCCCCGAGATGCCCTCTCTGATAACCCCGCGGCGTCTTTTGTCACCTTGGTGTCCCTTCTGTCACCCCGGCGGTGACCCTGCCGCGCCTCCACCACCCTTCGGGTGTCCCCGTGGCACCTCTCAGGTGGCCGTGCCCCGTCCCTGCCACCCCAGGGGGCTCGTGCGCCGTCTCCGTCCCCCCCCCCCCCCGGAGCTGTCCCTGCCCCGTCCCCGTTGTCACGGGGGGCGGGGGGGGGCTCCTTGCGGCGTCCCCACCCTGGGGTGCCCACGGTTTTCGCTCCACCGCTGATGCTGGGGCTCCAGGTGGCACCTCCAGCACCCAGCTGGCACCGGGGGGGCTCCCATCCTGCTTGTCCCCCCCCCCTCTGACCCCTGCCTCACTGTGAACGGCTCTGTCCCCGCACGGGGGCCGCCCCCCCCCTTGGTGGCCCCGGTGTCCCCCGCCCTGCGCCGTCCCCTTCTCAGTGACCAAGCTTCGCCAGCGTTGACTCTGTTCTCTCTCTATATTATATATATATATATATATTTTTGTTGCGGGGGCGGGGGGGGGGGCTGCCTCCCTCCCCCCCCCCTCTCCGGGAGATGTTTAATTTTTTATTATTATTATTATTATTGCCTGTGCTGTATTTTGTGACTCTGTTACGGGCTCGGTCCCCTCCGCGCCCCCCCCTTTTCCCCTTTGCGCCCCCCCCCCCCGTTGTCTGCGCTCGCCCCATCCGCAACGTGGCCAATAAAGCAGCTTCGGATCGGCCCCGACTCCTCTTCTTTTTCCTCCCCCCCTCCCTTTTCTGGGGGGGTTTTGGGGTCTCTGCGTTGTGGGGTGGGAAGGGTGAGGGGTCACCTTGGTTCCCCTGGGGGTTCTGGGGTCCTGGGGCAGATGGGGAGGGGATGGTCTTGGGGGGGGGGGGGGGAGAGCGTGGGTGCAAGGAGGTGTAGGGCAGGGGGAGGTGGGACAGGGAATTTTTAGGGATAGGGAGCAATGGGACATTGGGACAGGGAGTCTGTAGGGCTGGAGATCCCTAGGGTTTAGATCCCATATTTTTATTAAAAAAACAATGGGATCTGGGGACATGGAGGCTATAGGACAGGGTTTATGGGGCTGGAGATCTGTGGGGTTTAGATCCCATATTTTTATTAAAAAACCAATGGGATCTGGGGACACGGAGGCTGTAGGACAGGGAGTCCATAGGGCTAGGGATCTGTGGGGTTTAGATCCCATGTTTTTATTAAAAAAAACAATGGGATCTGGGGACTCAGAGGCTATAGGACGGTTTATGGGGCTGGAGATCTGTGGGGTTTAGATCCCATCTTTTTATATAAAAACAATGGGATCTGGGGACATGGAGGCTGTAGGACAGGGTTTATGGGGCTGGAAATCTGTGGGGTTTAGATCCCATCTTTTTATTAAAAAACAATGGGATCTGGGGACATGGAGGCTATAGGACAGGGTTTATGGGGCTGGAGATCTGTGGGGTTTAGATCCCATCTTTTTATATAAAAACAATGGGATCTGGGAACATGGAGGCTGTAGGACAGGGGGTTTATGGGGCTGGAGATCTGTGCAGTTTAGATCCCATATTTTTATTAAAAATCCAGTGGAATCTGGGGACGCGGAGGCTATAGGACAGGGGGTTTATGGGGCTGGAGATCCCTAGGGTTTAGATCCCATGTTTTTATTTAAAAAAAAAAATGGGATCTGGGGACACAGAGGCTGTAGGACAGGGAGTCTGTGGGGCAGGGGATCAGTGGGGTTTAGATCCCATATTTTTATTAAAAAAACAATGGGATCTGGGGACGCGGAGGCTATAGGACAGGGTTTATGGGGCTGGAGATCTGTGGGGTTTAGATCCCATCTTTTTATATAAAAACAATGGGATCTGGGGACATGGAGGCTATAGGACAGGGGGTTCATGGGGCTGGAGATCCATGGGACCATAAAAACAAGGGGACAGGGATAGTTGGAGACATAAGGGACACGGAATCTATAGGATGGGGGGTTTATATCCTATATTTTTATAAAAGAACAATGGGAATTAGGGACAGGGATCAGTGGGGACATAGGGGCAAGGGGATCTGGGGACAGGGAGCTTCTGGGGAGGTGGTGGCTATAGGACAGGGGGTTTCTATCCCGTGTTTTTATATAAGATCAATGGGAATTAGGGACAGGGAGACCATGGGGAGAGGGATGAGGGGGACAGAGGGACAACGGGACCTGGGGATAGGGAGTTTCTAGGGGCTATATGGCAAAGGGGACATGGGGATAAGGGGATGTGGAGGATATAGGGCAGGGAGTCCATGGGGACAGGGAGACGAGGGAGTTTCTGAGACCATTAGGGACAGGGTTTAATGGGGACAGGGATTAGTGGGACCAGTGGGCAGAAAGGCTGTAGGGCAGGCGGTCCATGAGGACAGGGGTCGATAGGGACAATGGGATCTGGGGGACAGGGAGATAGACAGGGGAGCTATAGGGCAAAGGGGGGCATGGGGACGGGGGTCAGTGGCGATATAGGGACAATGGGACCAGAGGACAGAGATCCAGGGGGAGAGGGAGTTCCTGGGGGCAGGGAGAGCAGGGGGACGGGGGTTAATGGGATTAATGATGGGGTTAATGGGGTTAATGGGGACACTGGGACCTGGGACAGGCTCCATGGGGCCGCTCTGCGCCTGCAGCCCCACCAGCGGCCGCCAGGGGGCGACGGTGCCAAGAGGCTGGGGGCGTCTGCCCAGTATGGGGGGGGCGAGTCCCAGTTTGGAGGGGGCCAATGCCCAGTTTGGGGGGGTCCTGCCCAGTTTGGAGGGGGTCAATGCCCAGTTTGGGGGGGCATCAATACCCAGTCTGGGGAGGGGTCCTGCCCAGTCTGTGAGGCTCCTGCCCAGTTTGGAGGGGGCCAATGCCCAGTCTGGGGGGGTCCTGCCCAGTTTGGAGGGGGTCAATGCCCAGTTTGGGGGGGCATCAATACCCAGTCTGGGGAGGGGTCCTGCCCAGTCTGTGAGGCTCCTGCCCAGTTTGGAGGGGGCCAATGCCCAGTCTGGGGGGGTCCTGCCCAGTTTCAGGGATCCCTGCCCAGTTTGGAGGGGGCCAATGCCCAGTCTGGGGGATCCTGCCCAGTCTGGGGGGCTCTTGACCAGTTTGGAGGTGGTTAATGCCCAGTCTAGGGGGGGCTTCTGCCCAGTTTTAGAGGTCCTTGCCCAGTTTGGAGGGGTTTTGCCTAGTTTTGGGGGGCATCAATACCCAGTCTGGGGGGTCCCTGCCCAGTTTAGAGGGGGGTCAATGCCCAGTTTGGGGGATCCTGCCCAGTCTGAGGGGTCCTGCCCAGTTTGGAGGGGGGTCAGTGCCCAGTCTGGGGGGGTCCTGCCCAGTTTAGAGGGGATCAATGCCCAGTTTGGGAGGCTTCTGCCCAGTTTCAGGGGTCCCTGCCCAGTCTGGGAGGCTCCTGCCCAGTTTGGGGGGTCCCTGCCCAGTTTGGAGGGGGCCAATGCCCAGTCTGGGGGGTCCTGCCCACTCTGGGGGGTTCCTGCCCAGTTTGGAGGTGGTTAATGCCCAGTCTGGGTGGGATTTCTGCCCAGTTTTAGAGGTCCCTGCCCAGTTTGGAGGGGTTTTGCCCAGTTCTGGGGGGCATCAATACCCAGTCTAGGGGGTCCCTGCCCAGTTTAGAGGGGGGTCAACGCCCAGTTTGGGGGGTCCTGCCCAGTCTGAGGGGTCCTGCCCAGTCTGGGGGGGATTTCTGCCCAGTTTGGGGGGTCCCTGCCCAGTCTGAGGGGTCCTGCCCAGTTTGGAGGGGGCATCAATACCCAGTCTGGGGACAGGTCCTTCCCAGTCTGGGAGGCTCCTACCCAGTTTTAGGGGTCCCTGCCCAGTTTAGAGGGGGTCAATGCCCAGTTTGGGGGCTCCTGCCCAGTCTGAGGGGTTCTGCCCAGTCTGGGAGGCTCCTGCCCAGTTCGGGGAGGGGGGGTCCTGATGAGTTTCAGGGGTTCCTGCCCAGTTTGGAGGGGGGTCAATGCCCAGTCTGGGGGTGGTCCTACCCAGTTTTAGGGGCCCCTGCCCAGTTTGGATGCAGCCAGTGCCCAGTTTGGAATGGTCCCGCCCAGTTTGGGGGGGCTCCTGCCCAGTTTGGGGGGGGCTCCTGCCCAATTTGGGGGGGGGTCCCTGCCCACTTGGGGACGCAGGGCAGCAGCCAGCCCCTCCCGACCCCCACCCCCACCACTGGGGTGGGTCCCTGGTGGGGGTCCCTGCACCCCCACCCTCCTCTGTACCCCCCTTACCCCTTCCAACGCCCCCCCCCCCCCGGCCCTGCTGCCCCTTTTGTCCCCCCCCCCCCCGGGGGTTTCCTGCCGCCGCTTTCCTCCGCACCCGGCCTTGACGTCAGGAGCGCGGTGATTCACGCCGGGCTGGCACGAGGGACACGCCAGGACACACCAGGACACGCCAGGACACGCGGGACACACGGGACACACCCTGCGCCGCGTCCCCCCCCCACCTTGGGGACCTGGGGGGGCTTCTGTCCCTGGGGGCTGCTGCTGGAGGCAGGAGACGGCCCCCGAGGGTCCCCGTGGGGTGACAGCCCTGTCCCCTGCGTGGTGACATCCGTGTCCCTGCGTGGTGACATCCCTGTCCCCATGTGTCTGGGCATGGTGACATCCCTGTCCCCTGTGTGGTGACATCCCTGTCCTCTTGTGTTTGGGCATGGTCCCATCCCTGTCCCCTTGTGTCCCTGCATGGTGACATCCCTGTCCCTGTGTGTCCCTCCACGGTGACATCCCCATCCCTACGTGTCCCCACATGGTGACATCCATGTCCCCATGTGTTCAGGCACAGTGACATCCCGGTCCCCATACGGTGACATCCCCAGCCCCATGTGTCCCTACACGGTCACATCCCTGTCCCCACATGGTGACATCCCTGTCCCATTGTGTCCCGGCATGGTGACATCCCCATCCCTATGTGTCCCCACGTGGTGACATCCCTGGCCCTCTGTGCCCAGGCACAGTGACATCCCGGTCCCCATACGGTGACATCCCCAGCCCCATGTGTCCCCACAAGGTCACATCTTTGTCCCCACATGGTGACATCCGTGTCCCCATGTGTCCTTCATGGTGACATCCCCATCCCTACATGTCCCCACATGGTGACATCCCTGTCCCATTGTGTCCCTGCATGGTGACATCCTTGTCCCCTTGTGTTTAGGCACAGTGACATCCCGGTCCCCATATGGTGACATCCCCAGCCCCATGTGTTTAGGCACAGTGACAACCCAGTCCCCATATGGTGACATCCCCAGCCCCGTGTGTCCCTGCATGGTGACATCCCTGTCCCCATGTGTCTGGGCATGGTGACATCCCTGTCCCCTTGTGTCCCCTCATGGTGACATCCCTGTCCTCTTGTGTTCGGGCATGGTCCCATCCCTGTCCCCTTGTGTCCCTTCATGGTGACATCCCTGTCCCTGTGTGTCCCTCCATGGTGACATCCCCATCCCTACGTGTCCCCACATGGTGACATCCCTGTCCCCATGTGTCTAGGCACAGTGACATCCCGGTCCCCATATGGTGACATCCCCAGCCCCGTGTGTCCCTACACGGTCACATCCCTGTCCCCACGTGTCCCTGCATGGTGACATCCCCATCCCTATGTGTCCCCACGTGGTGACATCCCTGGCCCTCTGTGCCCAGGCACAGTGACATCCCTGTCCCCATACGGTGACATCCCCAGCCCCATGTGTCCCCAAAAGGCCACATCCCTGTCCCCCCACGGTGGCACCCCTGTGCCCCCACACCCCCATCCCTCACTTCTTGTGCCCCCACTCGGTGCCACCCCTGTCCCCTCGCCACCCACCACGGTGCCACCCCCCCCTTTTTTCCCCGTGCCACCGCCGGGGCCCCGCTCCCCCCCGGTCCCCCCCTGCCCTTCCCGCAGCCCCGGCGCTGCCGCTTCCGTCCCCGCCGCCACCGGCCCCTTCCCACGGCACCGGGACGGTGGCCCTGGCCCCGCTCCCACCGGGGCCGTGCCGGGGCCGCTTATTTTTAGCCCTTGCTCCTTCCTGGCCGGATCCGGCACTCGCCTATTTTTTGCCACGGCGCCACGCAGGACCCGGGGAGGGGGGGGGGGACACACACACAAAGAAGGGGACAGGGGTGGTGGCCCCATCGGTGGCACCCCCAAAGCAGGGCACGGAGCCCCGGCGAGCCGGCGCTGGGTGCTCAGGGGACGGCGGGGGACAGCGGGGGACAGGGGGCAGGGGTGGCCGTCCCCTTGGCACCGCCGGGGGGGACAGGGTGTCCCCAAGAGGCGCCGGATCCGGGCGCCAGCGCCAGGTCAGGGTGGGGTTGAATGGAGCAAGGCCAAGGTGACCCCAAGCCCTCGGTGTCCCACGTCCCCCCACCACCACCACCCCCCAGCCACCCCCGCTGGCTTCGGCCACCGCTCCTTGGGTTGTCCCCAAGCCACACTGGGGTCCCCGTCACCGCAGGACGAGGCGGCGGTGCCGGGAAGCGGTGTCCCCCCCCCCCCCCTCTTCTCCCTCCCTGCCCTTGCGGTGGCTTCCCGGCTTCCCGGCGAGGGACACGAGGGACACGAGGGACACGCGGCGCTTCCTTCCTCCCCACCCCTGCGGCGGCGGCGCACGGGGACGCGGCCTCACACGTGGCCCCAGCCCTGTGCATGCGGTGCCCCCCCCCCCCCCATACACCACGGGGGGGGTCCCCGCGTCCCCCCCTGTCCCCGCTTGTGCCACGTGCGAGGACCCGGAGCGAGAGCAGAGCCGGGGCTGGCGTTAAATTACAGCTTTTATGGCAGCGCCCAGAGCCCTGCACAGCCACGCACCCGGTTTTGGGGTGCGGCGCTCACCCAGCCTTAGGGTGCACCCAGTTTTTTGGGGTGCACTGCTCACCCGGCCTAAGGGCGCTGCAACACCCCCAGGTTTGGGGTGCACCAATGCACCCGGCTCGGCAGTGCAGAGAGGCACCCAGCTTTGGGGTGAGCGTGCACCCAGCTTTGGGGTACAGCACTGCACCCAGCTTTGGATGCAGCATTGCACCCAGCTTTGGGGTGAGCGTGCACCCAGCTTTGGATGCAGCATTACACCCAGATTTGGGGTGAGCATGCACCCAGTTTTGGGGTGTAGTGTTGCATCCAGCTTTGGGGTGCAACATTGCACCCAGGTCTGGGCTGAGCATGCACCCAGCTTTGGGGTGAGCATGCACCCAGGTATGGGGTACAGCATTGCACCCAGCTTTGGGGTGTAGTGTTGCTCCCAGCTTTGGAGTGAGCATGCACCCAGGTCTGGGGTACAGCATTGCTCCCAGCTTTGGGGTGCAACACTGCACTCAGTTTTGGGTGCAGCACTGCACCAAGCTAGGGGTGAGCGTGCACCCAGCTTTGGGGTACAGCAGTGCACCCAGCTTTGGATGCAGCATTACACCCAGCTTTGGGGTGAGCATGCACCCAGCTTTGGGGTGAGCGTGCACCCAGTTTTGGGGTGTAGTGTTGCATCCAGCTTTGGGGTGCAACATTGCACCCAGGTCTGGGGTGAGCATGCACCCAGCTTCGGGGTGAGCGTGCGCCGAGCCGCAGCGCACCGCCTCGCGCCCGGTTTGGGGGCGCAGCGCCCCGCAGCGGGGTCACAGGCGCGCCTCGGCCGGGCGCTCGGGGTGCGGGCGCCGCAGGCGGAGGCGGGAGAGGCGCGCCAGGCGCTGCAGGTCGAAGGGCAGGCAGCGCGCCTCGCGCGTCACGGCCAGCTCGGAGAAGAAGGCGCGCTCGCGGGGCAGCCCCGGCTCGCCCTCGCCCTGCTCCAGGTCCTTCACCACCCCGAGGATCTCCTGGCGCGCCGCCTGGCTCCGCAGCCCCCGCACGTCCAGCACCGCCGCCACGTGCTTCCTCCTGCGGGACCGAGGGGGGGGGGTGGTGAGAAGGGGGCGCGGGGTTTGGGGGGGAGCAGGGGGCTGGGTGTGGGGTGAGCGGGCACCCTGTTTTGGGGTGAGTGGGCACCCAGATTGGGGTGAGTGGGCACCCAGCTTTGGGGTGAGTGGGCACCCAGCTTTGGGGTGAGTGGGCACCCAGCTTTGGGGTTAGAATACCCCCTATTTGGGGTGAGCACTGCACCAAGCTTGGGGTGAGTGGGCACCTAGACTGGGGAGAGTGGGCACCCTGTTTTGGGGTGAGCAGGCACCTATCTTTGGGGTGAGCGTTGCACCCAGATCGGGGTGAGTGGGCACCCAACTTTGGGGTGAGAATACCCCCTATTTGGGGTGAGCGTTGCACCCTGGTTTGAGGTGATCACTGCACCTTGTTTTAGGGTGAGAGGGCACCCCGCTTCGGGGTGAGCGCGCACCCTGTTTCGGGCTGAGCGTGCAGCCAGCTCTGGGGCCAGCCCTCTTCCCAGCTCTAACTGGTTCCAGTTGAAGGCCTGACTGGGGCTATTTAAAGCCCGCCAGGCGCCGGAGCTTGGCCCCGCGCCCGGGGGTGTCCAGCCTCATCCTGCAGAGCCCACGCGTGCCACCAGCCCCGAGGGCGGCCGCGGGTGACCCAGGGACGGGGAGGGGACTTGGCGCGGGACGCGGCGGCGGCGGGCGGCCAGGAGGGACCGGCAGCGGGCGGGGGCTGCCGGGAAGGACAGAGGCGGCGTCCTGCCACCCGTGGGGACACCACGTCCTGCCCCGGTCCCTGCGGGGAGGTGGCGTCCTGCCTGGCCGTGCCACCTTGCTCCTGTCCCCGTGGGGACATGTGCCACCACGCTCTCATCCCCATGGGGACACGTGTGCCACCACACACCCATCCCTATGGGGACACACATGCCACCCTTCTTCTATCCCCATGGGGACACACGTGCCACCAGGCTCCCATCCCCATGGGGACACAAGTGCCACCCTTCTATCCCCATGGGGACACACATGCCACCATGCTCCTATCCCCATGGGGACACACGTGCCACCGTGCTCCCATCCCCATGGGGACACGTGTGCCACCAGGCTCCCATCCCTATGGGGACACACATGCCACCCTTCTTCTATCCCCATGGGGACACACATGCCACCACACTCCCATCCCCATGGGGACACGTGTGCCACCCTGCTCCCCTCCCCATGGGGACACACGTGCCACCATGCTCCCATCCCCATGGGGACACAAGTGCCACCAGGCTCCCATCCCTATGGGGACACACATGCCACCCTTCTTCTATCCCCATGGGGACACGTGTGCCACCACACTCCCATCCCCACGGGGACACGTGTGCCACCAGGCTCCCATCCCCATGGGGACACGTGTGCCACCCTGCTCCCATCCCCATGGGGACACAAGTGCCACCAGGCTCCCATCTCCATGGGGACACAAGTGCCACCCTGCTCCCATCCCCATGGGGACACAAGTGCCACCCTTCTTCTATCCCCATGGGGACACACATGCCACCATGCTCCTATCCCCATGGGGACACACGTGCCACCATGCTCCTATCCCCATGGGGACACAAGTGCTACCCTGCTCCGATTCCCTTGGGGACACACGTGCCACCAGGCTCCCATCCCCATGGGGACACATGTGCCACCACGCTCTCATCCCTATGGGGACACGTGTGCCACCAGGCTCCCATCCCTACGGGGACATACATGCCACCCTTCTTCTATCCCCATGGGGACACACATGCCACCATGCTCCTATCCCCATGGGGACACACGTGCCACCATGCTCCTATCCCCATGGGGACACACGTGCCACCACGCTCCCATCCCCATGGGGACACGTGTGCCACCACGCTCCCATCCCCATGGGGACACGTGTGCCACCACACTCCCATCCCCATGGGGACACGTGTGCCACCCTGCTCCCATCCCCATGGGGACACAAGTGCCACCCTTCTTCTATCCCCATGGGGACACAAGTGCCACCCTGCTCCCATCCCCATGGGGACACGTGTTCCACAAGGCTCCCATCCCTACGGGGACACAAGTGCCACCCTTCTTCTATCCCCATGGGGACACAAGTGCCACCCTGCTCCCATCCCCATGGGGACACAAGTGCCACCCTGCTCCCATCCCCTTGGGGACATGCATGCCACCCTGCTCCCATCCCCATGGGGACACAAGTGCCACCCTGCTCCCATCCCCATGGGGACACATGTGCCACCACGCTCCCATCCCCATGGGGTCAGGGTGTCCAGTGTGGCCGTGCCACCCCCTCCCGTGGACCGCCGTCCCCCCTCTTCCCCTTGGGGACCGCCACTCACCGGACATCGGGGAAGTCGCGCACCAGGACGCCCACCT
This sequence comes from Clangula hyemalis, assembly GCA_963989345.1. The sequence continues at coordinate 388,206 of OZ022463.1, read as the reverse complement.
CCATCTGCAGCGCCGCCGTGTCCTCCAGCACCAGCAGCTCCCGCAGCCGCGGCACCACCGAATCCAGCCAGGGCGAGGCCGAATCCTGCCGGCACAGCAGTCTCAGCACCGCTTTGGGGGGGTTGGCACCACCCGTGGGTGCCTGGGCGAGGGTGTCAGGGGGGTCCCGGTGCTCACCAAGCGGCCGAAGAGCTCGCGGAGCTGCCGGGCTTCGTCGCCCAGGCGGGCGGCCACGCGGGCACGCATCTTGGCCGAGGTGCAGACCAGGCGCGCCTGCAGCAGCGGCCGCACGTACTCGATGAGCACCCGCCGGTGCATCTCGCTCACCAGCACCTGCGACGCACGGGATCAGCACCCACGGGTGCCGCCGGCACCCAGCCCGCCGCCGGCGGCGGCACCCACCTGGTAAGGCTCGGGGCGCAGCGAGCGCAGCTTCTGGGTGAAGCTGGTGATGAGCATCACGATGGTGTCGAAGGCGTCCGAGCTCGTCAGCCACTTGCGCTTCATCAGCTTGTTGAAGTAGGGCTGGGCGAGGGGCAGGCACCCAGTGGGTGACACCCCGGCCTCGCCCCCGGGGGCCTCGCCCCTCAACCCAGCACCCAGGGGTGGAGCCATCGTCGTGGGCTTCACCTCAGCTCAGCACCCAAGGGTGGCACCACCATCATGGGTTTCACTTCAAACCAAGCACCCAAGGGTGGCACCATCATCATGGGTTTCACCTCAACTCAGCACCCAACGGTGGTGCCATCACCAGGGGTTTCACCTCAACCCAGCACCCAAGGGTGGCACCATCACCACGAGTTTCACCTCAACCCAGCACCCAACAGATGGGCGCCACCCCCATGGGCTTCGCCCCAGCTCAGCACCCAAGGGTGGGCACCCTGCCCGGCACCCAGGGGCACCATCCCCGCCTCACCTTGAGGTCCTCGAAGAGGCGCTGGGTGAGGACGTGGTTGCAGAGCCGCGTCACCTTGTCCAGGGTGGCGTGGGCTTGGCGCCGCGGCTCCTCGCCCTCCGGGTGCCCAAACTGCGCCAGGCGCTCGGCGAAGGCCCTGCCACGGGGCAGTCAGCGGGTGCTGAAGGGTGTCCTGGCACCCCGGGGACACCAGGGACACCAGGGATCCCCGAGCACCCTGGGGACCCCAAGCACCCTGGGGACACCAAGCACCCAGGAGACACCAGGGACCTCCAAGCACCCCAAGGACCCCAAGCACCCCGAGGACCTCAAGCTCCCCAGGGACACCCAGCACCCCAAGCACCCCGGGGACCTCAGGAACCAGAATCCCCCAAGCACCCCGAGGACCCCTGGGCACACCAGGGACCCCCAAGCACCCTGGAGACAACAGGGACCCTCAGCACCCAAAGGACCCCCAGCCCTCTAGGGACACCAGGGACCTCCAAGCACCCCAAGGACCCCAAATCCCCCTGGGACCCCAAACACCCCAGGGACCCCCAAGGACCCCAAGTCCCCCAGGGACCCCAAGCACCCTGGAGACACCAGGGACCCCCAGCACCCCCCCCACCCCAGGGACCCTGTGCCCGGGGTGCCCTCACCTGAAGGGGGGGCAGCAGTTGACCAGGGCGATGGCCTGGCCGGTGGCACCGTCAGGGGGGGTGGCTTCGCCGGGGGCCTCCAGGAACCGCTCCACCTTCCGCTGGAAACTGCGGCACCCACGGGAGTCACCCACGGTGGCACCCTGGGGACCCTGGGGACCCCGTCCCCACGCTCGTCCAGTGCCCCCTGTCCCCCACGTGTCCCCCACACCCATCCCAGCTCTGCCCCGTGTCCCTGCACCCGTCCCCGGTTCCTCACCTCACCGTGCCCATCTGCTGTCCCCCCATGTCCCCCCCCGTCCCCACGCCTGTCCCACGCCACCCGGTGTCCCCGCGCCCACCTGTGCAGGAAGGCCACCAGCACGCCCAGCAGGCTGTGGGCCATCTCCATGCCGAATTCGGGGGTGATCTGGGGGGCTCGGTCCACGTGCGCCCGCAGCAGCTGTGGGCACGGGCACCGCTGGGGACAGGGACGTGGCCACCACCCCGGTGTCCCCTGGGGTGCCAGCCACCACCCCAATGTCCCCTAGGGTGCCAGCCACCACCCCAATGTCCCTCCACGTCCCCCGTGCTCCCCACAGCCTGGTGTCCCCGCTACCTTGTGGGACACCCAGGCAGCCCCTCGGGGGCCGGGTGGGGGCACCCTGCAGGGCACCGGGTCCCCAAGGGGTTGGGGACAGGGGACAGAGCCGTACCCCGGTGACACGGGTGGCCAGTCCCTCCTGCAGGTCATCGCTGGAAGCCTCCTCGGCCCACGTGTCCTCGCTGAGCTGCAGCTCCTGCGCCACCGCCACCTCCACCTTGGCCTGGGGACCGGGGACGCGTGGGGACACCGAGCACGGGGACAGGGGGGCGCAGGGCCACCGCCTGCCCCCAGCCTTGGGACTTGTCATGGCGCACGTCCCAGTGCCCAAACTGGTGCTGTCCCAGTGTCCATCGTGGTTGTCCCCATGCCCATCCCAGTGTTGCCCCAGTACCTGTCCCAGTGCCATCCCAGTGCCCATTGTGTCTGTCCCCATGTCCATACCAGTGCCACCCCAGTGCCCGTCCCAGTGCCACCCCAGTGCCACCCCAGTGCCCGCCCCAGTGCCACCCCAGTGCCAATCCCAGTGCCACCCCAGTGCCCAACGTGTTTGTCTCCATACCGGTCCCAGTGCCACCCCAGTGCCCATCATTTCTGTCCCCATGCCCATCCCAGTGCCAACCCAGTGCACCTCACAAGCCCACCCCAGTGCCACCAGTGCCCTCCCCACTCCCACCCCAGTCCCCGTGGTATCCCCACCCCAGTGCCACCCCAGTGCCCACCCCGTCCCCACCGGGGCCGTACCTTGACGGCAGCGATGCAGGACCTCTCGAGGCCCCTCTGGGTCTCGGGGGGCAGGAGGGGTCCCAGCGCCTGTGCCTGCAGCAGGGCCCCGATTTCGGGGTGCCCCAGCACCTCCCTGCGGGCACAGAGCCCTCAGAGCACCCACCCGGGGGGGGCATCGCAGCACCCGGTGTCACCCACCCACCACCCTGGGGACAGCCCCGGGAGCGCGCAGAGGGACAGGGGGGTGGCATCGGGTGCCCAGTGGGGTGGGGTGGGGGGCATGGGTGACGGGGGGGTGCCCAGAGTGTGAAGGGAATGGGTGCTGAGGGGTCCCAGGGGTGGCACCGGGTGGCACCGGGTGACCACGTGTCAAGGGGAGAGGTGCCATAGGGTCCCATGGGTGGCACTGGGTGACACTGGGTGCCCGGCGTGCCAAGGGATGGGCACCAGGGGGTCCCATGGGTGCCAGTGGGCACCCAGTGTACCAAGGGGACGGGCACCAAGGGGGTCCCATGGGTGCCAGTGGGCACCCAGTGTGCCAAGGGGCCACACACCATGAGGTCCCATGGGTGCCAGCGGGCACCCAGTGTGCCAAGGGGCCACACACCATGAGGTCCCATGGGTGCCAGTGGGCACCCAGCACGCCGAGGGGATGGGCACCACGGGGGTCCCATGGGTGCCACCAGCAGCCCGTGCGTCTCACCTGGGGTAGGCGTTGCTGTGCCAGTCGAGCAGCAGGTAGAGGTCGGGCACGGCCAGGGGCCGCTGCGCCAGGGCTCCCAGCTGCTGCGCCAGCGCCCGGTGGTACCCGCGGGCGTAGACCCCGAAGGCGCCGTACTCGGCGGGGTAAGCGGGGGCCACGTGGCACCGCACGGCCCCCAGGTCGGCCACCAGCCGGCCGGCCAGCGCCGCCAGCCTCGCGCCCAGCCCGGCGGCCGGTGCCACTTGTGCCAACCGCTCGCCCGCCGCTCGCCCCACGGCCTCCTGCCAGCGGCGCCGCAGGGCGCGCGGGCGCCCCGGGGTGCCCGGCGGGTGCCGGCGGTCGGCCGCCTCCTCCTGCTCCAGCACCCGCACCACCAAGCGCAGGGGTGGGTAGGGGCGGCCGGCCGGCACCGCTTCGCCCACCACCGCCCAGAGCTGCGCCAGCAGCGCCTCGTACAGCAGGGCCACGTCCCGCGCCTGCCGGCCCGCCGCGGGGACCGGGGACGGTGGGGACGGTGACACCCCTGTCACCGCTGCTGCTGCTGCCGCCGCCGCTGCTGCCACGCACTCGGCCTCCAGCGCGATGATCTGCTCGTCGGCCGCCACCAGCTCGCGGCGCTGGATCAGCTCCAGGATCTCCAGCACTGGGGGGGGTTTGGGGTCATTGGAGGGGATGTAGAGGGGTTTGGGGTCATTGGAGGGGCGGTTGGGGGCATTGGAGGGGATGTAGAGGGGTACTGGGGTCATTGGAGGAGGGTTTGGGATCACCGGAGGGGATGTAGGGGGGTACTGGGGTCATTGGAGAGAGGGGTTTGGGGTCATTGGTTTGGGGTTTGGGGTCACGGGAGGGGATGTGGGGGGGTACTGGGGTCATTGGAGGGAGGTTTGGGGTCACTGGCAGGGACGTAGGGGGGTATTGGGGTCATTGGAGGGGGGGGTGGGGTCATTGGTTTGGGGTTTGGGGGGTTTGTGGACTTTGGAGTGGGGTTTGGGGGTGTTGGAGGGAGGTTTGGGGGTGTTGGAGGAGGGTTTGGGGTCATTGGAGGGGGTTTGGGGTCTTTGGAGGGGGGTTCATCCCACTGGGTGTGGGAGGCACCCATGGGTGCTGCAGACCCGGCAGCCAGGAGGTCCAGCTGGGTGCTCTGCATCCTGCATGGCCCCACCCCAATGTCCCCATCCCAATGCCCCCTAATCCTATGTCCTCCATCCCCACGTCCCCATCCCAATGTCCCCACGTCCCCATGTCCCCATCCCAACGTCCCCACGTCCCCATGTCCCCATCCCCACTCACCTCTCCCCCACCCCCTTACCCCCAACCCCTCGCCCCCGTCCCTGCTCACCCGACAGCGGCTCCTTGGCCTTGCTGCGCGCCTCCTGCCGCCGTCCCCCGCCGTCCCCGTCCCCGTCGGGCGCCCCGTCGGGCTCGGGTGACCCCGGCGAGCGCTCGGCCAGGGACGCCCGGCGTCCCTTTGTCCCCAGGGCCAGGCGCAGCAGCGAGCTGCGTTTGGGGACCGGCCGCTCGGCCAGGGTCTCCACGCTGGCCTTGCGCCGCCCCGGCAGCCTCCGCAGGAGCCCGAAATCCTCGGAGCGCCTCCGCAGCCCCCGGGCGCGACCCCCGTCCCCGTCGCCGTCCCCGTCCCCGGTTTTGGGACCGGGGCGGCGAGCGCGGCCGAAGGGTGCCAGCCCCACCAGGCGCTCCAGGGTGGCCCGGCGCCGGTAGCGGCTCTCGGGGCTGGCGGCGAAGGGGTCGCCATCCTCCTCCTCCTCCTTGGGGGCTTTCTTCAGCAGAGGCATGGCCTGCGGGCGGCACGGCAGCGGGGTGGCACCGGAGCACCCCGAGGGAGCACCCCCGATGGGTGCAACCTGGCGACCTCTCTGTGCAACCCCGTCGCGCAACCACACCGTGCCACGTCTCCGTGCAACCTCTCTCAGTGCAACCCTGCCATGCACGCTGCTCTGTGCAACCCCTCTGTGCAACCTCTCCGTGCAATCCTGCCATGCATTGCCCTCGGGGCAACCCCTCCTTGCAACTTTGCCATGCACACCGCTCTGTGCAACCCCTACGTGCAAGCACACCACGCACAACACTTTGTGCAACCCCTCTGTGCAATCCCTCCGTGCAACCTCTCCGTGCAACCCCGTTGTGCACACTGGTCTGTGCAACCCCTCCATGCAACCCCACCATGCAATCCTGCCATGCACACCCCTCCGTGCAACCTCTCCGTGCACACCCCTCTGTGCAACCCCTCCGTGCAACCTCTCCATGCAACCCTGTTGTGCACACTGGTCTGTGCAACCCCTCCATGCAACCCCACCATGCAATCCTGCCATGCACACCCCTCCGTGCAACCTCTCCATGCACACCACTCTGTGCAACCCCTCTGTGCACAATGCTCTGTGCACACCACTCTGTGCAACCCCTCTGTGCAACCCCTCCGTGCAACCTCTCCATGCACACCGCTCTGTGCAACCCCTCCGTGCAACCTCTCCATGCACACCCCTCCGTGCAACCCCTCCGTGCAACCTCTCCATGCAGCCCTGCCACGCGCTCCGCTCCGTGCAACCCCTCTGTGAGTGTGCAACTGCTCCGTGCACGCCCACGAGTGCCACCCCCACGAGCGTGCCACTGCTCCGTGCATCCCCTCCACGCAAACCCAGCCGTGCAACCCCTGGGAGCGCGCACCCGCTCCGCGCACCCCCCCCCCCCCGTCCCCCGTGCAAACCCCCTCACGCAACTCCCGTGAGCGTGCAACTGCTTCGTGCAACCCCGCCGTTCAACCCCCCTCCGTGCAACCCCCCCCTCCGTGCAAACCCCATCCACGCACCCCCCCCCCCCGGGGCGTGCAACCGCCCCGTGCAAACCCATCGGTGCAACCCCCCCCCCCCACGAGCACGCAACCCCCCTGAGCGTGCAAACTGCTCCGTGCAAACCCCGTCCGTGCAACCCCCCCACGAGCGTGCAACCCCCCCAGGAGCGTGCAACCCCCCCCAGGAGCGTGCAACCCCCCCAGGAGCGTGCAACCCCATCCGTGCAACCCCCCCGCACCCCTCGCACCCCCTCGGTCGCTCCCCGCCGAGCCGCCGCCGCCGCCGGTCCCCGCGGAGCAGCGGGCGCGGGGCCGGGGGTTTCCTGAGGAAGCGCCGCCCCCCCCCCGCCGCCGCCCCCGCCCGGGGCAGGGTCAGCCCCGGTTCCGCTGGCACCGGGAGAAGGGGGGGGGGACGGGGGGGACGGGGGGAGGATGGGGGGGGATGGGGGGGCACGGGGGAAAAGGGGGGAGGATGGGGGGAGTGACGCGTGGGACCCCTGTACCCAAATGTGCGCAATGTCCCCATGTCCCCATGTCCCATGTCCCCATGTCCCCATATCCCATATCCCCCATCCCCATATCCCCATGTCCCCATATCCCCATATCCCCTATCCCCATATCCCATATCCCCATGTCCCCATATTCCATATCCCATATCCCATGTACCCATATCCCCCTGTCCCCATGTCCCCATGTCCCCATGTCCCCATGTCCCAATGTCCCCATATCCCATGTCCCATATCCCCATGTACCCATATCCCATGCCCCCATGTCCCCATGTCCCCATATCCCCATGTCCCATGTCCCCATATCCCATATCCCCATGTCCCATATCCCCGATCCCCTTTCCCCATATCCCCATGTCCCATATTCCATATCCCATATCCCATGTCCCCATATCCCCATGTCCCAATGTCCCCATGTCCCCATATCCCATATCCCCGATCCCCTATCCCCATATCCCCATATCCCATGTCCCCATGTCCCATGTCCCATATCCCCGATCCCCTATCCCCATATCCCCATGTCCCATATCTCATATCCCCATATCCCATACCCCATGTCCCCATATCCCCATGTCCCCATATCCCCATGTCCCCATGTCCCATGTCCCATGTCCCATGTCCCATATCCCCTATCCCCTATCCCCATATCCCATGTCCCCATGTCCCCATGTCCCATATCCCTATATCCCCATATCCCATATCCCATGTCCCCTATCCCCATATCCCCATATCCCATGTCCCCCCATCCCCCTGTCCCTATATCCCCGTCCCATATGTCACTAATGTCCCCATGTATCTCCCTGTCATGCTGCATCCGATGTCCCCATGTCCACCTCCAAATGTCCCCTTCTAGCATGTCCCCATGTCCCCGTGTTCCCCAATGTCCCCACATCCCAATGTCCCCATGTCCCCATCTTCCTACACCCCTGTCCCATGTGTCACTGATGTCCCCATGTATCCACACGTCATGACGTATCTCATGTCCCCAATGTCCCCATATCCCCATGTCCCCCCGCATCCAAATGTCCCCTTTTATCATGTCCCCATGTCCCCATCTTCCCCAATGTCCCCAATGTCCCCTTAATGTCCCCATATCCCACAATGTCTCCATATCCCCCAATGTCCCCAATGTCCCCATGTCCCCCAGTGTCCCCAATGTTCCATTTCCCCCAATGTCCCCCAATGTCCCCATATCCCCCAATGTCCCCATGTCCCCCAATGTCCCCATATCCCCCAATGACCCCAATGTCCCCAATATCCCCTAATGTCCCCAATGTCCCCATGTCCCTATGTCCCCAATGTCCCCCAATGTCCCCCAATGTCCCCATGTCCCAATGTCCCCAATGTCCCCCAATGTCCCCATGTCCCCCAATGTCCCCAATGTCCCCCAATGTCCCCCAATGTCCCCATATCCCCCAATGTCCCCAATGTCCCCCAATGTCCCCCATATCCCCCTATGTCCCCAATGTCCCCAATGTCCCCCAATGTCCCCATGTCCCCCAATGTCCCCAATGTCCCCCAATGTCCCCATGTCCCCCAATATCCCAATGTCCCCAATGTCCCCCCAATGTCCCCATATCCCCCAATGTCCCCCAATGTCCCCAATGTCCCTATGTCCCTAATGTCCCCCCCAATGTTCCCAATGTCCCCAATGTCCCCATATCCCCCAATGTCCCCAATGTCCCCCAATGTCCCCAATGTCCCTATGTCCCTAATGTCCCCCCAATGTTCCCAATGTCCCCAATGTCCCCATATCCCCCAATGTCCCCAATGTCCCCATATCCCCCAATGTCCCCAATGTCCCCTAATGTCCCCAATGTCCCAATGTCCCCCCGATGTCCCCATATCCCACGTGTCATGGGATGCACCACCCCCCCCCGTGTCCCCGTGTCCCCGTGTCCCCACTTTGTCCCCCCGTGTCCCCACGCCCCCTAGGACCCCACGTGACGTCGTGCCCACGTGACAGTCGCACCCCCCCCCACTCCCGGCCGCGCCGGGCACTCAAGGGTTAACGCTCCCCCCCCCGGCTCCCGATTGGCTACAGCACCAGCCAATGGGGAGGAAGCAGTGGCGCGGGCCCCGCCCCCGCTTGGGGGCCGGCCGGCCTGTCTCCATGCCGCGGCGCAGCCAATGGGGAGCGACCCCGCCCGCGCCCGCCCGCCGCAGAGGGCGCTGATTGGCTATCGAACTGAGAGGGGGGCGTGGCCGGCCCCGCCCTGGCGCACCTCTTAAAGGCGAAGGCGGGGCCCCGAGGCCCGCACCCCAAATGCCCCCCCCAGCCCCTAAATGCCCCCAGCCCCTAAATGCCCCCAGCCCCTAAATGCCCCTGCACCCAAATGCCCCCCGCACTCCAAATTCTCCTCGCACCCCAAATTCCCCCTGCACCCCCAATACCCCTCTGCACCCCAAATGTCCCCACACCCCAAATTTCCCCTGGCACCCCAATTTCCCCCTACACCCCCAAATCCCCCCCTGCACCCCAATGCCCCCACACCCCCGAAATGCCCCCCTGCACCCCAATTCCCCCTGCACCCCCAATTCCCTCCTGCACCTCAAATGCCCCCGTACCCCAAATTCCCCCTACACCCCCAAACTCCCCCCAACATCCCCAAATTCCCCCCTGCACCCCAAATCCCCCCTGCACCTCCAAATGCCCCATGCACCCCAAATGCCCCCTGCACCCCCAAATCCCCCCCTGCACCCCAAAATCCCAACACTCCCCAAATGCCCCCACACCCCAATTCCCCTCGCACCCCAATTCCCCCCCTGCACCCCAAATTCCCCCCCTGCACCCCAAATCCTCCCTGCACCCCAATCCCCCCCACACCCCCAAATCCCCCCTGCACCCCCAAATGCCCCCCACACCCCCAAATCCCCCCTGCACCCCAATTCCCCCCCTGCACCCCAAATTCCCCCCCACCCCTCCCTCCCCCTCCTCTCACCCCCCCCTCACC
>OZ022463.1:328148-378174 GCA_963989345.1 Clangula hyemalis | reverse complement strand
GGCCCAATCAGCGACCGCCGTCCGTCCCCTCTGCCCCCGGCGGCGCCTTCACTTCCGCTTCCGGGGCGCTCCGTGGCCGCGGGCCCGGCGGTGAGTGGCTCCGGGCCCCCCCCCCCCGGTACCCGGCACCCCCCCCGTACCCCCCCCCCCGGGAACTGGGCCCGCCCCAAGCCCCCGACCCCAAATCCAACCCCGGGGGCTCCCCTCCCCTCCCCCCATCCCGTTTCCCTCAAACCGGGCCCCCCCGGGCCCCCCCCCGCCAAACCGCGGCCTCCCCGCCCCTCCCCCACCCCAACCGGCGTCTCCCCGTTACCCCCCCCCAAAAAAAAAAAACCGGGGTCCCCCTCCCCCATTCCCACCCCCCCCAAAAAAAAAAAAAACGGGGCCTCCCGGTCCTTCCCTGCCCCCCCCCCCCAGCGGGATTCTCCCGTTCCCTGCCCCCCCCCCAAAAAAAAAGCCCCCCCCCCCAAGCTGCCCCTCCCCCCAAAAGGGGTCTCCCAGTGCCCCCCCAAAAAAAATAAAAAAATAAAAAATTGGGTGCCCCCCCCCCCCCAAACCCGGGGTGTCCCAATTCTTCCCTAAAAAAATGTGCCCCCCCCCCCCCAAAAAAAAAAAAAGGTGCCCCCCCCCAGCTGGGATCTCCCCCCCAATTCCTCCTCCTCCATATAACCCCCCCCAAAAAAAAAAAAATAGGATCTCCCCACTCCCCCCCCCAAAAAAAATCACCCCCAATTCCCCCTCTCCCCCCAATCAGGGTCTCCCATTCTGTTGTGCACCCCCCCTAAAAAAAAATAGGGTTTTCCCAGTACCCCCCCCAAAAAAAGATTGGGTTGTGTTCCCCCCCCCCAAAAAAAAAAATAAATTGGGTGCCCCTCAGGATTTGGGTTCCCCCCCCCCAAAAAAAATTTGGCTCCTCCCCTAAATTCAGCTCCCCCCCTGTTCCCTCTTCCCATCCCCAAAATAAATAAACGCCCCCCCCCAAAAAATAAAAAATTTGGGTGCCCCCCCCAAGAAATTGGGGGCCCCCCCCTAATCAAAAATTGGATGTCCCCCCCCCCCCAAACCCGGAGTCTCCCACTCTCCCCTAAAACTCCCCCTCCCTATTTCCCACCCCCCAAATAAATAAACACCCCCACCCCAAAAAAAAAATTGGGTTCCCCCCCCCGAAAAAATTTGTGTGTCCCCCCAAAAAATTGGGTGCCCCCCCTAAAAGAAAAATTGGGTGCCTCCCCCCAAACCTGGAGCCTCCCCATATCCCCTAAACTCCCCCTCCCCATTTCCCACCCCCCCCTTAAATAAATAAACGCCCCCCCAAAAAAAAATTGGTGCCCCCCTAAAAAAAAATTGGATGTCGTCGTCCCCCCCCCCGAACCCAGAGTCTCCCCATTCTCCACCCCTAAACTCCCCCCCCTACTTTCCCCCCCCCCTTAAAAAATAAACGCCCCCACCCCAAAAAAAAACTGGGTTCCCCCCCCCCCCGAAAAAATTTGTGTGTCCCCCCCCAAAAAAATCGGGTGCCCCCCCTAAAAAAAAATTGGATGTCCCCCCCCAAACCCGAAGTCTCCCCATTCTCCACCCCTAAACTCCCCCCCCCTATTTCCCAACCCCCCCAAATAAATATACGCCCCCCCCACAAAAAAAAAATTTGGGTGCCCCCCCCCAAAAAAAAAAATGGGTGCCCCCCCCCAAACCCGGAGCCTCCCATTCTCCCCTAAACTCCCTCTCCCCATTTCCTCCCCCTTAAATAAATAAACGCCCCCCCCCCAAAAAAAAAACTTGGCTGCCCCCCCCAAAAAAAAATTAGGTGCCCCCCCCCAAAAAAAAATTGGGTGTCCCCCCCCCCAAACCTGGAACCTCCCCATTCTCCACCCCTAAACTCCCCCCCCTATTTCCCAACTCCCCCCCTAAAAAAAATTAGGGTGCCCCCCCCCCAAACCTGGAGCATCCCCATCCTCCCCTAAACTCCCCCCCATTTTCCCCCCCCCCCCCTTAAATAAATACCCCCCAATTAAATAACCGCCCCCCCCCATACACCGGGGTCTCTCCCCTCCCCCCCCCACCCCAGGCGGGCCCCCCCCCCCGCGCTTTTGCCCCCCCCCTCTCCCCCCCCCCCGGCAGGATGTGGCACGAGGCGCGCAAGCACGAGCGCAAGCTGCGGGGATGATGGTGGACTACAAGAAGCGCGCCGAGCGCCGCCGCGAGTACTACGAGAAAATTGTGCGTGCCCCCCCCCGCGGACACACCCCCCCCGGGACACACCCCCCCCGGGAAACACCTACACCCCCCCCCGGGAGAACCCCGCCCCCCCCGGGAGAACCCCCCTCCCCCGGGACACACACCCCCCCGGGACACACACCCCCCCCACCGGGAGAACCCGCCCCCACCGGGAGAACCCCCCCCCACCGGGACACACCCTCCCCCACCCCCGGGACAACCCCCCCTCGGGACACACACTGCCCCCCCCGGGACACACACACCCCCCCCCGGGACACCCCCCCCGGGACACACACCCCACCCCCCCCGGGACACCCCTCCCTGGGCACACACCCCCCCCCCGGGATCCCCCCCCCCCCCGGGACACCCCCTCCCTGGGCACACACACCCCCCACCGGGACACCCCCACTCCCGGGACAACCCCTCCCCCCCCCGGGAACACACCCCCCCCCCCCCCCCCCCCCCGGTACACAACCCCCCGGGACACACCCCCCCCGGGACACACACCCCCGGGACACCCCCCCCCCCCAGGACACACCCCCGGACACACACCCCCCCGGACACACCCTCTCCCCCCCCCCGGGACACACACCCCCCCCCCCCGGGACATCCCCCCCCCCGGGACACACACCCCCCCCGGGACACACCCCCCGGGACACACACACACACCCCCCAGGACACACACCCCCCCCGGAACACACGCCCCCCCCCGGGACACACACACCCCCCCCCGGGACACCCCCCCCCGGGACACCCCCAGCCCCCCCGGGACACACCCCCCCGGGACACACCCCTCCCCCCAGGACACCCCCCCCCGGGACACTCCCCCTCCCCACCCAGGACACACCCCCCCCGGGACACCCCCCCCCCCAGGACACACAATCCCCCCCGGGACACCCCCCCCCCGGGACACTACCCCCCCCTGAATAACCCCCCCCAACCCCCAGGACACACACACACCCCCCCCGTGACCCCAAAACCCCTATGGGGCTGGGGGGGGTTGGGGGGGGGATATGAGGGGGTTGGGAGGGGGGTTAGGGGGGTTGGGGGGATTTTGGGGGGGTGGGGGGGTCGTATTGGGAAGGGTTGGGGGTTGGGGGGGGGATTGGGGGGATTTTGGGGGGGGGAACTTGGAGGAGTTTGCGGGGGGTGGGGGGGTTTGGGGGATTTGGGAGGGGTTTTGGGGGGCATTTGGGTATTTTGGGGGGGTTGGGAGGGGGTTTGGGGGCATTTGGGAGGGGTTTGGGGGGCATTTGGGGATTTTTGGGGGTTTGGGAGGGTTGGGGGGGGTGGGGGGGTTGTATTGGAAAGGGTTGGGGGTTTGGGGGGGGATTGGGAGGGGGAATTGGGGGGGAGTTTGGGGATTTTGGGGGGGGGTTGGGGGGTTTTGGGGGGGATTTGGGGATTTTTTGGGGGGTTGGGGGGATTTGGGAGGGGGCTTGGGGGATTTGGGAGGGGGTTTGGGGGGGATTGGGAGGGGGGTTGGGGGATTTGGGCGGGGGGTTGGGGGCATTTGGGGATTTTTGGGGGGTTGGGGGGCATTTGGGGGGGTTTGGGGGATTTGGGGGGGGGGGAAGGTTTGGGGCTGGGGGTTTGGGGTTGGACAGGGGCTGGGGGCTGTTTGGGGGCAGCGCCACCATTTTATTCCCAATTTTGGGGCAGAAAAGGGGAAGCCGAGCAAGCTAGGGCCTGGCTGCAGGTTCCCCCACCCCCCCCCCGGGTTCCCCACCCCCCTGACCCCTTCCACAATCCCATTTTTTGACGTTTTCTCCCCATTTCTGCCCCCCCCCCCCCGCAGAAGAAGGACCCTGCCCAGTTCCTGCAGGTGCACGGCCGAGCCTGCAAGATCCACCTCGACTCCGCCGTCGCCCTCGCCGCCGAGAGCCCCGTCAACATGTCAGTGCCACGGGGGGGGGGGCCCCAAATCCTTCCTGGGGGGGTCCCCATTACTGGGGGGGGGGGTCCCATTACGGGGGGGGGGGTCCCCATCACGGGGGGGGGGGTCCCCATTACAGGGGGGGGGGGCCCCAAACCCATCCCGAGGGCTCTCCGCCACCCCACGGGGGGCGTTTTGGCTTCATCCCAGCCCTAAATTGGGGTGTTTTATCCCCGGGGGGGGGCTTTTTTTTATCCCGGGGGGGGCTTTTTTTTTCTTGGGGGGGGGTTTCGGGGTGCTGAGCCCCCCCCCTGTCCCCGTAGGATGCCGTGGCAGGGGGACACCAACAATATGATCGACCGCTTCGACGTGCGGGCGCACCTGGATTACATCCCCATGTACACCCCCCCCCTGCTCAGCCCCGTGTAAGGCCCCGGGGGGGGGGTCCGGGGGGGGCTCAGGGGGGGGTCGGGGGGCTGGGATGGGTCCCAGTTTGCGTACTGGGACCAGTTTGGGGGTCCCGGTATGATGGGGGTGAGCTGGAGAGCGTGGAGAGGGAGGGGCGGAGAGAGAAACTACAGCGGGTTCCTGGTGGGGGGGGGTGGAGGACAGACATGGGGGGGGGGGATTGGGAAGAAAAAGGTCAGAATTGGGAAAAAAAGGGAAAAAAAAATAGGGAAAAAATGGGAAAAAATATGGGAAAAAAGGGGAGGGAGGCGGTAAGGACCTGGGGGGGGGGGGGGGTCTTGGGGGACCAGCCCCGTTTTTTAGGGTTTTTAAGTATTTTTTTTAAGGGTTTTTTGAGGGTTTTTGGGTTTTTTAAAAGTTTTTTTTTTTTTTTTTGAGGGTTTCTAAAGTTTTCTTTGAGGGTTCTTAAGGGGTTTTAAGGTTTTTTTAGTTTTTTTTTGAGGGTTTTTTCAGCTTTTTTTGCGGGCTTTTAAGGTTTTGTTTTGAGAGTTTTTAAGGGGTTTTAAGGTTTTTTTAATTTTTTTTGAGGGTTTCTGAGTTTTTTTAAAGTTTTTGTTGTTTTTTTTGAGGGTTTTTAAGGTTTTATTTGAGGGCTTTTAAGGGGTTTTAAGGTTTTTTTTAATTTTTTCTTTGAGGGTTTTAAGCTTTTTTTTGCGGGCTTTTAAGGTTTTATTTTGAGGGTTCTTAAGGGGTTTTAAGGTTTTTTTAATTTTTTTGAGGGTTTTTTTAATTTTTTTTGAGGGTTTTTAAGGTTTTATTTGAGGGTTCTTAAGGGGTTTTAAGGTTTTTGAGCTTTTTTTGAGGGTTTTTAAGCCTTTTTTGCAGGCTTTTAAGGTTTTGTTTTGAGGGTTCTTAAGGAGTTTTAAGGTTGTTTTTTTTTTTTTTTGAGGGTTTTTAAGTTTTTTTTTGAGTGTTTTAAGGTTTTTTTTTGAGGGGTTTTTTTTGAGGGGTTTTAAGTTTTTTTTTGAGGGGTTTTAAGTTTTTTTTTTGCGGGTTTTAAGGTTTTTTTTGCGGGTTTTAAGTTTTTTTTGAGGGTTTTAAGGTTTTTTTTTGCGGGTTTTAAGTTTTTTTTTGAGGGTTTTTAAGTGGTTTTTGAGGGGTTTTTACATTTTTTTTTGAGGGAATCCCACCCCAGCACCCGTTTTTTGGGCGCCGAGACCCCAAAATGCCCTCGGGAGGGGGCAGCCCCCACCCACCCCAATGCCCCCCCCCCTCCTTTTCAGCTCCCCCGAGCAGGAGTCGGACGAGAGGAAATGCAACTACGAGCGGTACCGGGGCCTGGTGCAGAACGACTTCGCGGGCAGTGAGTGTCCCGGGAGGGGCCCCCAGCCCCCGGGGGGGGGGGGGGGGCCGTGCAGGATGCGCCCCCCCCCCCCCCCCAGCCACGCCGCTAACCCCCCCCCCCCGGTGCCGTTGCAGTCTCGGAGGAGCAGTGCCTCTACCAGATCTACATCGACGAGCTCTACGGGGGGCTCCAGAAACCCAACGAAGACGAGAAAAAGAAGTGAGGGGGGGGGCAGAGGAAGGGCTTGGGGGGCAGTTTTCTCCCTGGGGGGTGCTGAGCTGAGCCCCCCCCCCCCACGCAGGCTGGCGGAGAAGAAGGCCTCCATCGGCTACACGTACGAGGACAGCACCGTGGCCGAGCTGGAGAACTCCCTGGAGAAGCGGGGCGAGGAGGAAGACTCCGAGGAAGACAGCAACACGGACGAGGATGAAGTCATCCCCGATATCGGTAACGCCCCCCACACCCCCCCGGTTAATTATTTTGGGGGGGGGGCACACTCTGAGCCCCCCCATGCTCTGCCCCAGACGTGGAGGTGGACGTGGACGAGCTGAACCAGGAGCAGGTGGCCGACCTCAACAAGCAAGGCGACCACCTACGGCATGGCCGACGGCGATTTCGTCAGGTAGGGGACCCCAAAAACGCCCCCCCCCAGCCCCTCCAATCCCCCCCCCCCTCCACGGGCACCGCCTGCTGAGGGTCTCTCCTCCCCGGGGCAGGATGCTGCGGAAGGACAAGGAGGAGGCCGAAGCCATTAAAAACGCCAAGGCGCTGGAAGAGGAGAAGGCCATGTATTCGGTGAGGGGGCTGTGGGGGGGCTCCGGGTGCTTTAAGGGACCCCCAAAATTCCCGGGGCAGCTCCCCAAAACGCTGGGGGCTGCTCCCCACCCAGCCGTGCCCACCTTGAGCTCTGCTTTTTCCCCCTAGGGCCGCCGCTCCCGCCGCCAGCGGAGGGAATTCAGGGAGAAACGCCTCAAAGGGCGGAAGATCAGCCCCCCGAGGTGAGCACCCACCTCCCCCTGACCCCCCCTGGCCCTCCCCCATCCCCTAATTTACCTAATTCCCTTTTTTTTTGTCATTTTTCCCGCAGCTACGCACGCAGAGACAGCCCCACCTACGACCCTTACAAACGGTGAGGCCGAGCTGGAGGACTCCACCCTAATTTTGGGGTTCGGGAGGGGGCGTTTTTGGCAATTTCCCCTGCTTTTTTTTCAGCTCCCCATCGGAATCCACCTCGGAATCCCGCTCCCGGTCCCGCTCGCCGTCCCCGGGCCACGAGGAGAAGATCACCTTCATCACCAGCTTCGGAGGCAGCGACGAGGAGGCGGCGGCCGCCGCTCAAGCCGCCGCCGCCGCCGCCACCGGGAAAAGCTCCAACGCCTCCACCGCCGCCCCCCGGGCAAGCAGCGCTGCCCCCCGGGGCAACCGGGCAGCGCCGCGGCAGGTCATAGCGCCTCGGCCCGGTCGGTAACCCCCCCACACAGCCCCCTCTTTGCCCCCCCCCCCTTTTGCCCCCTTGCAGAGTCTCGAGGCGGGGGGGAATCGCCGTGGGAGGAGGGGGGGGGGGTTTGAGGCTCCGTGCCCCGCCTCGCGGCCTCCCCCGGGGGGTTGAGGGGATGAGGGGGGGCTTGGATTTGGGTTGAAATGAAGGGGTTTGGGGGTTTAAAAGAGCCGGGGAAGGGAGCCGGGGTCGTGACGCCCCCCCCCAGCCCTCCACGAACGGCTCGCCCCGTGTCCCCCTTCCAGGCGCCGCTCTTCGTCCTCCTCCTCCTCGCCCCTCCTCCTCCTCGTCCTCCAGCTCCCGCTCCAGCTCCCGCTCGCACCGCGGCGCCCACCACCGCTCGGGCCGCTACCGCCGCTCCCGCAGCCGCCGCTACTCCCGGTCCCGCTCCCGCAGCCGCCGGTACTCGGGGGGGGGCTCCCGGGACAGCCGCCGCCGCTCCCGGTCCTATTCCCCGGACCGGGGCTACCGCTATGGCTCCCGACGCCGCTCCAGGTGTGTCCCCCCTCCCGTGGTGGTGTCCCCCCCCCATGCTCTGGTCACTCTTTGTGGGGTCTGGGGGGGTTCTGTTGGGGTGGGGGCAGTGGGGGGCTCGTTGTGTCCCCGCAGAGGGGGAGCCCCCACGCGTGGCAGCCTCTCCGGTGCGGCTTGGGCTCGTCCCTGGGGTCCCCAAATTGTCCCCGGGATCCAGGTTGGTCATTGGGATCCCTGATTTGTCTGTTTGTCCCTGGGGTCCCCAAATTGTCCCCAGGAGCCCAGGTTTGTCCCTGGGGTCCCCAATTTGTCCCCTGGGAGCTTGAGTTTGTCCCCAGAATCCCCAATTTGCCACCAGGATCCCCAGTGTGTCCCTGGGCTCCCAGGTTTGTCCCCAGGATCCCAGGTTTATCATTGGGATCCCCAAATTGTTACCAGGAGTCTGGCTCTGTCCCCGGGGTCCCCAATTTGTCCCCAGGAGCCCGGGTTTGTCCCTGGGGTCCCCAATTTGTCCCCAAGAGCTCAAATTTGTCCCCAGGGTCCCCATTTGTCCCCAGGATCCCAGGTTGGTCATTGGGATCCCTAATTTGTCCCCAGGAGCCCGGGTTTGTCCCTGGGGTCCCCAGTTTGGCCCCAGGAGCTTGGGTTTGTCCCCAGGATCCCCGGTGTGTCCCTGGGATCCCTAATTTGTCCCCAGGAGCTCAAATTTGTCCCCAGGGTCCCCAGTTTGTCCCCGGGATCCCATGTTTACCACTGGAACCCTCGGTTTGTTACCAGGAGCCTGGGTTTGTCCCTGGGGTCCCCAATTTGTCCCCAGGATTATGGGTTTGTCCCTGGGCCCCCCCGTTAGCGTCCCCACACCCCAATGAACCCCCCCCATCCCTCACCAAAACCCCCACCCCCCTCTCCCACCCTCGCCACCTCTCCCCCCTCCCCACCCTCCTCCCTTCTCCCCCCCCCCGACCCCAGCACCCCCTCATCTTTCGGGGGGGGGGGGGGGGGGGCTTCTTTTCACCCCATAACCCCCTTTTTTGCCCCCCCACAGGAGCCGATCCCGCTCCGGGGAGCGCTGCCGGCGGGGCGCCCGCTCGAGTCGCCGCTGGAGCAGCAGCAGCCGCAGCCCCAGCGCCTCGCCCAGCCCCAGCGCCTCCCGCTCGGCCTCGCCGCCCCGCGACAAGCCCCCGCGCCCCGCAGCCTCGCCGGCCGTGGGGGAGAAACTGAAAAAGTGAGCCCCCCCCCATCCCTTTTCTTCCCATTTTTATCGATTTTCATGTATTTGCTTCCTTTCCCCATGCCGGGCTCCTCCCGCGCCCACCCGCCCTCTTTTATCCAAATTTACATCAATTTTTATTCATTTTCTTCCCTTCCCCAAGCCAGGCTCCGCCTGTGCTCACCCCCCCTCCTTTATTTAATTTTTTTTTACTGATTTTTCATTTATTTTCTTTCTTGCTATTTAAAACTTGTATTTACTTTAATTTCTTTCTTCCTTTCCCCATGCCGGGCTCCGCCTGCGCCCACCCCCCCTCTTTTATCCAAATTTACATCAATTTTTATTCATTTTCTTCCCTTCCCCATCCCAGGCTCTGCCTGTGCCCACCCTCCCTCCTTTATTATTAATTTTTATTTATTTTCATGTATTTTCTTCCCTTCCCCACGCTGGGCTCCACCTGTGCTCGCCCTCCCTCTTTTATCCAAAACTTTTATTTATTTTCACTTATTTTCTTCCCCTCCCCATGCCAGGCTCCGCCTGTGCTCGCCCCCCCTCCTTTATTATTTTTTTTTTACTGATTTTTCATTTATTTTCTTTCCTCCTATTTAAAATTTGGATTTCCTTTCATTTCTTTCTTCCTTTCCCCATCCCGGGCTCCACCTGCGCCCACCCCCCCCTCTTTTATCCAAATTTACATCAATTTTTATTCATTTTCTTCCCTCCCCATGCCAGGCTCCACCTGTGCTCGCCCCCCCTCCTTTATTTAATTTTTTTTTTTTACTGATTTTTCATTTATTTTCTTTCCTGTTATTTAAAATTTGGATTTCCTTTCATTTCTTTCTTCCTTTCCCCATCCCGGGCTCCTCCCGCGCCCACCCCCCCCCTCTTTTATCCAAATTTACATCAATTTTTATTCATTTTCTTCCCTTCCCCATGCCAGGCTCTGCCTGTGCCCACCCCCCCTCCTTTATTTAAAATTTTTAATTATTTTCATTTATTTTCTTCCCTTCCCCACACTGGGCTCCACCTGTGCCCACCCGCCCTCTTTTATCCAAAACTTTTATCTATTTTCATCTATTTTCTTCCCTTCCCCATGCCAGGCTCCACCTGTGCTCGCCCCCCCTCCTTTATTTAATTTTTTTTTACTGATTTTTCATTCATTTTCTTTCCTGCTATTTAAAATTTGGATTTACTTTCATTTCTTTCTTCCTTTCCCCATGCTGGTCTCACCTGTGCCCACCCTTCCCTCTTTTATTCAACATTTTGATTTATTTTCATTTCTTTTCTTCCCCCCCACCAGCCTCCACCAGCACTCGCCCTCCCTCTTTTATCCCAAATTTTTATTTATTCCATTTATTTTTTCCCTCCCCCGTGTCTGGCCTCACCTGTGTCCAGCCTCAATCTTTTTATTTAAAACTTTTATCGATTTTTTTGATTATTTTCTTCCCTTCCCCCTGCCAGGCTCCACCTGTGCCCCCCCCCCTCCCCATATTTCAAATTTCCCTTTATTTTCATTCATTTTTTCCCTCCCCTGCTATTTCAAATTTGTCTTTCTTCCCATTTCTTTCTCTCCTCCTCCCTCCTTGATCCCAAACCTTCATTTATTTCACTTCATTGTGCCAGCCTCCACCTGCGCCCCTCCCGTCTTGGTTTTTTTTTTGACTTTTTCCTGATTTTTTCTTCATTTTTCCCCCCCCCACCCCGCAGGGCTGACGCTGCTGCTGGTAAAGAGACAGGAGCTGCCAAAGTCAGTAAGAATTTAACCTCCCTCCTTTATCCGCACCAAGCGAGCAGACTTTGAGGGCTGGAGGAGGTGCGGGGCCGGCGCCCGGCCCCCCTCCGCGCCCCTCCGTGGGGGGGGGGAGGGCAGCGGGGACCCCCCCCCGGGCTGTCCCCGGGGTCCCCGTGGGGCTCGGGGCCGTGCCCGGTGGTCCCTAAAAGCTGTTGGGGGGGGGGCAGGTGGCGGTGTCACCCTGTGGGGGTGGTCCCCGAGGTGTGGGGGTGGTCCCCGAGGTGTGGGGGCTGCGGTTTGGCCCTGCTCGGCCCCCCCCCCGGGGGGAAAAATTGGGGTGGGGGGCTCAGGGAGGAGGGGGCAAAAGGGGTAGGGGGGGGGCCAAACGTCCCCGGGGGTGTTGGTGGGCTCGGGAGGGGGCACGGATGGGGAGCTGGGGGGCTTGGGGCAGGGTTTGGGGGGGAATTGGGGGGGTCGGGGGGGGGGCTGTCTGTGTCCCCGCGCCCCCCCCCCCGGCTCACACTTGGCCCCGCTTTGCTTGCAGCCCAAGCTGACGCCGCAGGAGAAGCTGAAGCTGCGCATGCAGAAGGCTCTGAACCGGCAGTGTAGGCACTAAACCCCCCCCCCGCAGCCCCCCCCACACCCCAAAATTGCCCTTTTCCACCCCCCCAGCCCCAAAACCAACCCAATTCCCTCCCCCCACCCCTTTCTGAGCTTCCCCGCTCTCTTCCCCCCGCAGTTAAAGCCGACAAAAAGGCAGCGCAGGAGAAAATGCTGCAGCAGGAGCACGAGAGACAGGTGGGGGGGGGGCACGGGGGGGGCATAAAGGGGCTGGGGGGGGCATAAAGGGGCTGGGGGGGGGCACGGTTTGTCCTGGGGGGGCCCTTTTGGGGCAGGGCCCGGCTCAGGGCGCGCTCGTTTCTCTCTTTTAGGAGCGGGAGGACGAGCTGCGGGCCATGGCGCGGAAGATCCGCATGAAGTAAAGCCCCTGCTCCTTCCTCATGGGGGGGGGGGGCAAAGTTTTGGGTATAAATTGCCCAAATTCCTTGTTTTTTAACTTATTTTTTCCCCCCCCTCAGGGAGCGAGAGCGGCGCGAGAAGGAGCGGGAGGAGTGGGAGCGGCAGTACAGCCGGCAGAGCCGGTCCCCGTCCCCGCGTTACAGTGAGTGCCCCAAATTTTATTCTGGGGGGGGGGGCCCCAAATTTTTTGTGGGGGCCCCAAAATTTGGGGGAGGGACCCCAAAAATTGTTTTGAGGCCCCAAAATTTAACAAGGGGGCAAGGGGAGGGAGCCCCGTGAGGGGCAGCGCCCTCCTCCTGCACCCAGAGCTCCGTGGGGGGGGAAATAAAGGGTGGGGGGGGGAAACGGGGAGCAGAGGCTGATTTTGGGGGAAAAAGGGTGGAAATGGGTCTGGGGGGGGGGTCCTGGTGCTGTCTCATCACCCCCTTTCTGCCTTGCAGGCCGGGAGTACAGCTCCTCCAGGAGGTAGGTCCCCGCGCCGGCCCCACACGTGTGGGGCTGGGGGGGGGGGTCGTGGGGGGGTCCCGGGGGGGGCCGAGCCCCCTTCTCAACCCCTTTCCCCCCCCTGCAGGCGCTCCCGGTCCCGCTCCCGGAGCCCCCACTACCGCCACTGAGGGGCTGCAGGGAGAGTTTGGTGTTAATAAAGGAAAAAAATGTTTAAAAAAAAAAAAAAAAACAATAAAAAGTGTCCCGGGGGTGCTGTTTATTTTGGGGGGGGGGGGGCGGGGGGGTATTTTCGGGCTTATTTTGGGGAGGATTCTCGTGTTTTGGGGAGGCTCCGCTGCTGTTTGCAGTCCAGGAAATGAGCACAAAATTTTGGGGAGGATTCCCTCGTTTCAGGGAGGGCTCTGCTGCCGTGTTCAGTCCTCGTTTTGGGCTGGATTCCCCAGTTTTAGGGAGCCTCGGCTGCAATTTTGAGTCCTTTTCGTTTTGGGGAGGATTCCCTCGTTCTGTGCTGTTTTCAAGAGGCAAGGGGAGCTCAAAATTTTGGGGAGAATTCCTTTATTCTGGGGCAGCCCCGCTGCTGTTTTCACTCCTCTTATTTTGGGGAGAATTCCTCTATTCTGGGGCCTCTCCGCTGCCGTTTTCAGTCCCGTTTTGGGGCGTATTCCCTCGTTCCGGGCTATCTCCGCCGCCGTTTTCGTTCCTCTCATTTTGGTGCAAATTCCCTCGCTCTGGGGGTGCCGGGGGGGCGGCATCGGCAGCCGTGTCCAGTCCAGGAAGAGCTGGAAATTTTGGGGAGGATTCTCTTGTTTTGGGGAAGGCTCTGCTGCCATTTTCAGTCCTCTTATTTTGGGGAGGATTCCCTCGTTCTGTGCTGTTTTCAGAGGACAGGGGGAGCTTGACATTTTGGGGAGGATTCCCTCATTCTGGAGAGGCTCTGCTGCTGTTTTCAGTCCATGAGGGGAGCCCGAAATTTTGGGGAAGATTCTCTTATTTCAAGAAAGGTCTCCTGCCGTTTTCACTCCTCTTATTTTGGGGAGGATTCCCTCATTCTGGCAAGGCTCTG
This sequence comes from Clangula hyemalis, assembly GCA_963989345.1. The sequence continues at coordinate 364,887 of OZ022463.1, read as the reverse complement.
CTGCTGTTTTCAGTCCGGGAAAAGAGCTTCAAGTTTTGGGGAGGATTCCCCGATTTTGAGGAAGGCCTGCTGCCGTTTTCACTCCTCTTATTTTGGGGAGAATCCCTTTATTCCAGGGCAGCCCCGCTGCCGTTTTCAGTCTTACTTTGGGGCAGATTCTCTTGTTCCGGGGCGCCCCCACTGCCGTTTTCACTCCCGTTTTGGGGCGTATTCCCTCGTTCCGGGCTATCTCCGTCGCCGTTCTCGTTCCTCTCATTTTGGGGCCAATTCCCTCGCTCTGGGGGTGCCGGGGGGGGGGGGGGCGGCATCGGCAGCCGTGTCCAGTCCAGGAAGAGCTGGAGATTTTGGGGAGGATTCTCTTGTTTTGGGGAAGGCTCTGCTGCCATTTTCAGTCCTTTTATTTTGGGGAGGATTCCCTCATTCTATGCCGTTTTCAGGGGACACGGGGAGCTTGACATTTTGGGGAGGATTCCCTCATTCTGGAGAGGCTCTGCTGCTGTTTTCAGTCCATGAGGGGAGCCCGAAATTTTGGGGAAGATCCTCTTATTTCAAAAAAAGGCCTCCTGCTGTTTTCACTCCTCTTATTTTGGGGAGGATTCCCTCATTCTGGAGAGGCTCTGCTGCCATTTTCGGTCCGGGAAAAGAGCTTGAAATTTTGGGGAGGATTCCCCGATTTTGAGGAAGGCCCGCTGCTTTTTTCACTCCTCTTATTTTGGGGAGAATCCCTTTATTCCAGGGCAGCCCCGCTGCCGTTTTCAGTCTTACTTTGGGGCAGATCCTCGTGTTCCGGGGCGCCCCCACTGCCGTTTTCAGTCCCGTTTTGGGGCGTATTCCCTCGTTCCGGGCTATCTCCGCCGCCGTTTTCGTTCCTTTCATTTTGGGGCAAATTCCCTCGCTCCGGGGGGGCCGGGAGGGGCAGCTCGAAGGCGTAGGCGATGATATCGGAGCAGCGCAGCAGCGCGGCCGCCTGCAGCCCCAGGGGGGTGCGCAGGGCGTCCACCTGGAAGACGAGGGGGGCGGCGTCGGCGGCCGCCACCACGGCCCCCACCCGGCCCCGCTCGTGGAGGGTGAAGCTGACCGGGAGCCCCCGCATGGCCCCCAGGCTCCGCAGGTAACGGAGCCGCAGGGTCGCCCGCGCCGCTTGGGGGGGGGACGAGGTTTTTGGCTGCCCCCCCGCAGCCGCCCCGGTCCCAGTAAGCGCCTGGAAGCGGGGTGAGGAGGGGCTGAAGCCCCGGCTCGAGCCCTCGGGGCCGCGGGGAAGGCGCAGGACGCTCACCGGTACCGCCATGGGGGTGGGGGCTGCAAGGGGGGGGGAGAAAGGGTCGTTAGGAGAAGGTAATTAACCCCCCCCTCAGGGTAATTAAAGTTAGGGAGCTGCCCCCCCCCCCCCCCCCCCCCGCGGCCTATAGGGAGCCCTGCTCATAATGCCCCATTGGCCCCTGCCTGTAGGGACCCCAAAAGCCCTCGGAGATCCCAAAATTCTTCAGGGACCCCCCCCAGCCCCCTCCCTCCAAGACCTGTGCCCCCCCCCCAAAGACTTATGACCCCCTCCCCCCCAAAAATACCCCCCTCCTGAAGCCTCTGCCCCCTCCATCAATCCCCTCAAGACCTCCTCCCTCTCCGTAACCCCCCCGTGCCCCTCTCCAGCCCCCCCCAAAGACCTGTGACCCCCCCCACCCTGACCTCTAACCCCCCCAAACCCTTCCTGAAGCTCCTGTCCCCCCCAGTTACCCCCCCATGTCCCTCTCCAGCCCCCCCCACAGCCCTGTGACCCCCCCAAACCCCTCCTGAACCCTCTGCTCCCCCCTCTAGACCCCCCCACTACCCCCATGCCCCTTTCCAGACCACCGTGACCCCCCCCAAAACCCTCCTGAACCTCCTGCCCCCCCGGTTACCCCCCCCATGTCCCTCTCCAGACCCCCCCCAGACCTCCGTGACCCCCCCAAAACCCTCCTGAAGCCCCTGCCCCCCCCAGTGACCCCCCATGTCCCTCTCCAGACCCCCCCCAGACCTCTGTGACCCCCCCCAGCCCCCTCCTGAAGCCCCTGCCCCCCTTTATCCCCCCCCCGACCTCCCCCACGTCCCTCTCCACCCCCCCAGCCCCCTCCCAAAGCCCCCCCAGCCCCCCCCCACGACCTCAGCCCCCTCGGTGCCCCCCCCAGACCCTTCCTGAAGCCCCTTCCCCCCCCCCCGTAGCCCCCCCCAGTAACCACCCCGTGCCTCCCCCACCCCCCTGTGCCCCCCCCACCCCCTCCATCACCCCCCCAACACCTCCCCTCCCCCTCAGGCCCCCCCCGAGGCCTTCCCCTCCCCCCCCCAAGCCCCCTCCCGTGACCCCTGTTCCCCCCAAATCCCCCCCGAGGTCTCCGTGCCCCCCCATTCCGCCCCAAAATCCCCTAAAAACCCCAAAAAACTCCCCAAAACTCCCCAAAATCCCCCAACCCCCCCCCCACGTAGCCCCCCCCCTCCGTACCCCTCACGACCCCCCCCCTCACGTTCCCAGGGTCTCCGCGCATGCGCGGCGCTTCCCGCCCGGAAGTGCGTCACCCTCCCCCCCCCAAACCGCAGATTCGCCAAACGGCTCCGCGCCCCCTCCCCCACCTCCGGTGCCCGCCGCCGCCTCTCCCCGTTCCCATCCCCTCCCCCCCCCTCCCCGGTGCCCGCCGCCCCCTCCCTCTATTTTTCCCCTCCCCCCCCATACCGGTGACGAAAGTGCTGCTGGTTCCCCCCCTCCCCCTTTTTGCAGCCGCCGATTCGTCTCCGCAGATTCGCCGCGCCGCTGCCCCCCCCCCGCGGAAATAAATAACTTAAAAAAATAAATAAAAAAAATAAAAAACACCACGAAACGATTCGGGAGCTCGACGCTTCCCCCCCCCGGTGGTCTGCTTTTATTTTTTTTTTATTATTTTATTTTTTTTACCCTCCCTTCACTTGGGGGGGCTCCGTGACGAAAGTGCGGCGCTTGCAGGCGCTGAGGCCGCGGTGGCGGCGGCTCCGCTCCGGTGCGCGGCGGCGGCTCCGGCCCGGCCCAGGCCCAGGCCCAGGCCCAGGCCCGGCCATGCCCCGCTGAGAGGCCCAGGCCCAGCCCCGGCCCCGCCATGGACGAGGCCCCGGTGCCGCCGCCGCCGCCGCCGCTGCTTCTCCCCCCCGCCGCCCCCCCCACCGCCGCCGCCGTTCCCGGTGAAGCGGGCCCCGAAGCGGCCCCCGAGGACGGGAGGCTGCGGCACGGGGCGAAGCGGGTGACGTTCCCGTCCGACGAGGACATCGTGTCCGGGGCCGTGGAGCCCAAGGATCCGTGGAGACACGGTAACGGGAGCCGGGGGGGGGGGAACGGGGAACCGGGGGGAACCGGCCCCGGGGGTGAGCAACGGGAACCGGAGGAGAAATGGCCCCGGGTGGGGGGGGGGGCACCGGGAACCGGCCCCGGGGGTTGAGCAGCAGGGACCGGGAACCGGGCCTAGGGATTGAGTGGGGGGCACCGGGAACCGGAGGAGAAACGGCCCCGGGGCTGAGCAACGGGGACCGGGAACCGGAGAGGAGATGGCTCCGGGGGTCAAGCAATGGGGACCGGGAACCGGAGGGGAGACAGCCCCAGGGGTGAGGGGTGGGCACCGGGAACCGGAGGGGAACCGGCCCCGGGGTTTAGCAGCAGACCCGGGAAACGGGCCCAGGGATTGAGCAGCGGGGACCGGGAACCGGAGGGGAGACGGCCCCAGGGGTGAGGAGTGGGCACCGGGAACCGGAGGGGAGATGGCTCCGGGGGTCAAGCAACGGGGACCGGGAACCGGAGGGTGAATGGCCCCAGGGTTTAGCAGCAGAACCAGGAACCGGGCCCCGGGGCTGAGCAACGGGCACCGGGAACCGGAGGGGAGATCACCCCAGGGGTGAGGGGGGGGGCCAGAAACCAGAGGGGAGACAGCTCCGGGGGTGAGCAACGGGGACCGGGAACCGGGGGAGAAACAGCTCCGGGGATGAGTGGGGGGGACCGGGAACCGGAGGAGAAACGGCCCCGGGGGGGGGTCAAAGAGTTGGGCTATGGCCCCGCTTCTCCCAGCGCCCCCCCCCTGCTCCAAGGGCACGGAACCCGGTGCCGGGACCGGGCCGAGGCTCCCGGGAGGTCCTGCCCCTGGCGGGGGCGACCCCGATGGGCACCGAGCGGGGGCTGAACGGTTGGGGAAGGACCTGGGGGGGTCGTGGCGGGGGGGGGGGGGGGGAAACCCCGACCCTAAACGGGAGGGAGGCTGCGGGGGGGACCAAAGGGGCCTCCTGGGGAGCTGGGGGGGGGGGCGACAGGACAGGGGGTGACGGCTTTAACCCCGAGGGCAGGTTTCTGGGGGGGGGGACCCCAAAAACCCCGCTGGCTTCCAGGAGGAGGAAAGGGAGGCGGCTCCGTCTCATCCCAGCGCTTAAATCGCACGGTTTTGGGGGCAAAAGCTGCTCCCCCGAGGCCGATTTGGGGCTGGAAAGGGCGATTTGGTGACTTGCAGCAGCAGCGAGCAAACCTCCCGAGCGTGCAGGAGGCAGCCCGAGGGCGCCGGCAGCTTTTTCCTGACTTTTTACAGCAATTTTCTTCCTCTTCGGAAAAGAAACGTGAAGCGTCGCCCCCCAGAAACGCGCGGTTCTGCCCCAAATCTTTCCTCGGGGCCGGGCTGTCAAATTTCTGGGAATTTGGGGTTTTTGAGCCACGCGGAGGCGAGCGTCGCCTCCTCCCTCCTCTTTCTGCCCCCGCTTTTATTTTTCCCCCCAACTTTTTCCTCCATCTCCCTCCTGCCGGGGTGGCCGCAAGGTCCCCGCTGCTTTTTAACGTTTCTCTCCTCATTTTTACCCCCCCCAAACCCAGGACTGGTGATTTTTGGAGGCTTCCAGCCTCTCCGAAGCCTGCCGTGGCGCTCAGCCCGCGCCGCCTCCTTTCTCCACCACCTTTTTACGGACCAGCAGCGATTCCTCCCCTCCTCTCATTCTTTATCCCCAGCTTCTCTCCTTTCAGCGCCGGCTTCCACCTCGGAGGACGCGAGGCCGAAGGCAGCCTCCTCCTCCTCCTCCTCCTCCCCGGGAGCACCTGGCCACGCCGTGAGCCTCGCAGCTAACGACGGCGTTAATGAGGAACGTTAATGAGGAACGCCTCGTTGGCTTTGCCCCCTTGGCTTTGGCGTGGGGGAGGCACGGGGCGCGGGGTTGGGATCCGGGATCCTGGTGGCTGGGGAACGCCCTCGTGGCTCTTCCGCCCCCTAATCAGCTGCTCAGTTAACGAAGAGATTAATTAGGGAGCTGCTCTGCCCGGCCAGGTTCGCAGAGGGGCGGCGTAGCCAGAAGAAATCCCCCCGCTAACCAGGAGCATGGGGGGGGGGGGGGGGGGGCTGTTTCCTGAGCTCCCCTCTCTCCTTTTCTCCTTTTATTTGATATTTTTTGGGGTGCAGAGGGAGCAAAAAGGCCGAGGAGCTGCTGGTTGCTGAGCGTTTTATAAATCCCCTTCGTCGCCGCACAAAACCCTGGGGAAAAACACACGGGGGGGGGGGGTGGGGGGGGCCAGGATCCCCCCCTTGGGCTGTGCCAAGAGAAAGAAATAATTTTGGGGACAAGGTGGCATCAGAACCAACCCCCAGCTGCAGCTCGGGGCGCTCAGAGCAGCGCCCGGGAGGAACCCGATGGCGTTTTTGGGGGTTTTGCGTGCGATTTTGGGGGTTTTGCGTGGGATTTTGGGGGTTTTGCGTGGGATTTTGGGGGTTTTGCGTGGGATTTTGGGGGTTTTGCGTGCGTTTTTGGGGGTTTTGCGTGCGATTTTGGGGGTTTTGCGTGCGTTTTGGGGGTTTTGCGTGCGTTTTGGGGGGTTTTGTGTGCGTTTTGGGGGGTTTTGTGTGCGTTTTGGGGGGTTTTGCGTGCGTTTTGGGGGGTTTTGCGTGCGTTTTTGGGGGTTTTGCGTGCGTTTTTGGGGGTTTTGCGTGCGTTTTTGGGGGTTTTGCGTGCGTTTTTGGGGGTTTTGTGTGTGTTTTTTGGGGTTTTATGTGCATTTTTGGGGGTTTTGCGCACCCCCAGTGCTCGCAGGAGCCGGGAGGAAGGCTCTGGGGGAGCGGGGCCGTGGCTGGGAGCTGCTGCTCCCCTCGCCACCGCGATTATTTCTCTCCCTGCAGCTCAGGTTCCCAGCTCAGGTTGCAACGAGGCCAAGGAAATCGCCCCCAAACCCCCCCCCATAACCCCCCCGCAGGGCTGGTGCGTGCGGTGTCGCGTGTGCTCTGCCCGCTGAAGCACCCCAGCTCGGTTTGCAGCCCCCAGGGGTTAAAAAAACAGCCGAGGTTTTGGGGCAAGAAAGCTGGTTTTAGGTCCTGCGTGGCTGAGAGGCGCCGTGGGGGTGTGCGCAGTTTGCTCGTGGTGTTTGCTGCCCGAAAACTTCGCTGCCGTGGCTTGGGAAGGGGAAAAAGGGGTCAGGAAAAGGGGCTGAAAACCCCAGAAAGAGCCAAAACGGAGCCAGAAGCTGCTGAGAGCTGGGCTTGCGCAGCCTGCAGCCGAGCAGGCTCGGGGCAGAGGGTTTTAGGGTGAAAAAGGAGAGGTTTGGGTTGGGTGGAAGGCAGAAATCGGTCGCGTTGAGCACGGTGAGGCCTGGACGGGGCCGCCCGGAGAAACTTTGGGTTCCCCTCGCTGGCGTTGGGTCGGATCCCCCGTGCTGGGGAAACTGAGTCACGGAGCCTCGGGGCTGGGCAAGCCTAAAAACGAGGAATCTGAGGGGGCTGGGGGGGGTGAGCAAGGGGGGGCTGCCCCCCGCCCCCTGCCCTCACGGGGGATCCTCTCCCTCTTTTTTTCCAGCCCAGAACGTGACGGTGGAGGAGATCGTGAGCGCCTACAAGCAAGCCTGCCAGAAGCTCAACTGCAAGCAGATCCCCAAGCTGCTGAAGCAGATCCAGGTGTGGGGCACCCCCCCGGGGCCCTGCCCCTCGCCCAGGATTTGGGGGGATCGGCTCCGACCCCTCCTGCTCCAACCCCCTCCTGCTCCAACCCCACCAACGGCTCCTGGCCGGCCGAAGCCGCGCCACCGGGCGAGGGAGCCTAATTAGCAGAAGCTTTCTGCTTTAATTTGCTGCTGACGCCGAGCCTGGGAGCCAAAGGAGGGAAGGAGGGGCCCCGACGGGCTCGTTGTCCCAGCGGTTTGGCCCTGGGATGTTCTTGAAATGAGAAAACGTGCCCGTGCCTGCAGGGAGAGCGGGGCTGAACCCGGGCTTTGCCCCGGGCACGTAGCGTGGATCCGAGGCCCGCTTCAAACCTGGGTCCTCAAGGCACGCGGCGTGTAAAGATTTGGCTCTTTTTGGCGTCGGGATTTGCCCGATTTTCTGCGTTTTATCTCCTCGTTCCGCTGCAGGGATTCCCCCCTCTCCCTTCCTCCCGCCTGCCAAACTCCTGCTCTGTCTTTTACAGGAATTCAAAGATCTGGCCCCCAGGATAGACTGCCTGGACCTGAAAGGTAACCCCTGCCCCCAGGGGAATGAATTCTGCTGCGTTTTGGGCGATATCAGTGGGGTTTTGGGGCTCTGCTCCCCAGGGGACAAACGCTCGTTTGGGGTCCCTCCGTGAGCCTCCTGCTGCCCCCATTTCCCCCCTGCTCCTTCCACACCACGCCAAGCACCCTCGGGCTCTGCTGCTCGCCTCTGCGCAGGGGGGAAAGGGTTTGGGGTCAAGCAACGTCCTCCGGGGACGCGTGTCAGCAGCTGAAAGAAGCCAGCCACGATTTTCCAGAGCGTCTGCCGAGAAACGAGCAGGGAAACAAGCAAATAAAAAGCCTCAGGTCTTGGAAAAAGGGTCTGGAGGCAGCTCATCCCTTTCCTTCCCTAAAATGAACCCGACAAATCCAATTCTTCCCCTTTCAGTCTTGGCCCCGTGGTGCTTTTTGTATGGCAAAAGGAACCGGGGCGCAGTGGGAGAGGGGCTGATGGTGGTGAGGGGCCGGAAAACAGCCGCAGGAATCCCGGTTTGGGTGAAAAAACAGCATTCTGGTGGCTCACGGCTGGCCAGGATGAGGGCTGGGGGGGGCTCCCGTGCTGGTTTTTGGGTGGATTTCCACCTTGCCTGGTGCTGGAGCCTGCCCCGGGATGGGAGGTGAAGACGAATTCATTCCCACGTCTGGCATCAGGCTCTGAATTTCCCCCCAGCTGGGTTTTTGGGGGGGGGCTGTGGGGCACAGGGAGGAGAAATTCGCCTTCGTGTGCGCCCCGACAGCTCCGAACCCCCCCTGGTTTTGTTTCCCTGCCCCAGGGGAGAAGCTGGATTACAAGGCCTGCGAGGCCCTGGAGGAGATTTTCAAGCGGGTCCAGTTCAAAATCGTCGACTTGGAGCAAACGAGCCTGGATGAAGACGTAAGTGGCCGCACCTCGGTCCCAATTCAGTTCCACAAAAACTTTTTTGGGGGTTTTTGGCACTTTCTGGGCTCTGATCTTTGTGGGGTGCCCGTGCCCTGATATCCACGCCCTCGTTTGGTTCCGTGGGTGCGGCGTTCGCTGCTCCAAATCCAACGGTTTGAGCGCTCTGGGTGTAAAACCCAAGGAAATGGTTAAAAAGCCTTTTTTTGGGGCATGGCTCGCCGCGTCCCTGTGGCTGTCGGAGCTGCTCCAGCGCTGTGCTCATCAAACAAAGCGGAGCAGAACCCATCACGGTGCCCGGTTTGTCCCCTGTCCCCTGCCTGCCCCGCTCCTCTCGGACCCCTGGCTCCCCGTGCCCTGTTATTTTTTTCCCCAAAATCAAAGTTTCATCCCTTTTTTTACCCTAAATCAAACTTTGGTTTCTCCATCCCATCCCCCTGCCAGCTCTGGAGCATCCCCTCTCTTCGTGTCCTCCCCGTGCCATCCATCCCCATCCCACCCCTGCCTCTGGAGCTGCGCTGCCGTGGCCCCTTGCTGCTTTTTTTTCCCCTTTTTCCCCCTTTTTTCCCCTTTTTCCCTCTTTTTTCCCCTTTTTCCCTCTTTTTTTTTCCCCCTGCTCTTCAGCAAGGCCCCGTGGCATCAGTCCAGGAGAGGTTAAGGGGGGGATTCGTGGCTGTGGCTGCACTCAGCATCGTTTTCCCCCTGACCCTGTCACGTCCTGGCGCTGTGCCCACACTCAGGGTCCCCCGTGACGTGCCCAGTGGGGCAGGAGGAGGCCGTTTTTGGGGACAGATGGAGCTGTTTTGGGGGACAGACGGCGCTGCGCCTCCCACCCAGCCTCGTTACCTGGGACTGGGATCCCACAGAGTGCCCCAAGCTCATCCCATGCCTCTAGGAGCACCAGCAGGGGTTTTGCACCTTCCCTCCCAGCAGCACCCACGGGTGCCTGCGTGGGGCCGGATTTTGGCCCCTCTCCCTCCCCAAAATCCTCCCTTTTTATTCACCGGAGCGAGCCCCAACCCTCCCCGGCTCCTCCTCGCCGCGTGCTCCTCCGAACCCCGCTGCAGGAAAGATGAATTCCACCTCAGCTATGGTGTGGGAGGGAGGTTTGGGGAGCCCAGCCCTCAGCGGGAGCTCGTCCAGGAGCAGAACCACGCTCGTCCCCGTACCAAAAGGGCTGATTCACGCCGCCTCAGCCGGCCCCTGACTCACTTTGTGGCCGAGGAACGTGCCCAGATTCCCCTCCTGGCTTCCTGCGGCGCCGCGTTCCCCCCCCCAGGAGCTGTTCCCTGCTCCTCGTGCTGCCCTTTTCCAGTCCTCCAGGTCCCTCCGCGTGCTTTCATTCCTGGAAGCCTCGCAGCAAACGCTTGGTGGCTCAGCCCCGGCGCACGTTTCGGCTCGTCTGGCCCGAAGATGCTCGTTATGTAATTAAGCAAATTGGTTCCCCTGCTGCTGCAGGCAGCTCCGGGGGCGCTGCACAGGCACAGCTCCTGCTCTGCCCGGCCCTTTCACTCCCAGCCCTGGCTTTTGTACCTTTTTTTTTTTTTTACTGGGATTGCTCAGAAATCGCCCAGTAAACGCAGCATCACGCCTGAGTAACCCTGCAGGGAGCGTCCCTGCGTGGGATCAAAGCGCCACGACCCAAAGCCCTCGGGCAGGAGATCTGCAGGCAGCCCCCAGCAGGAGGTTGGTTTCCCCCCGGGGGGGGGGGACACAGTGGCCTTGGCTGCCTGCAGGGCATCCCCCAGGAGCAATTTGGGACTTTAATGCCCCAAAAGTTACCTGTGGGAGGCATCTGGAGGAGACGGGACGGCTCAAACTGAGCTGCTTGTGCCCCAGCGCAGCAAAACCACCTCTACCCTTTCTCCTCCAGGCTTCTTTTACCCCTTCTCCTCCAAACCTTTTCCTCCAAACCTCCTTTCCCCCTTTTCCAAGCCTCCTTTTCCCCTTCTCCAAACCAACAGGAGCGATTGTGCCCTACAAAAACCCCACGGCCCCTTGCTCCAAGGTGCTTGCACCGACGTTTCTGCCCGAAGGCAGCTTTGCCAGCCCCGCCGCTTTCCAGCAGCACCAGCGTTCGCAAAATAGGAGGGAAAAAGAGAAAAACGAGGACAAAAAACCAGGGTGCAGCACTGGGTGTGGCAAGCAGGGCCACAGCGATGCTCCGCACATCCCTCCTGCCTGAGAGGAGGAGGCCTGGCCAGAAATTGTTAATTTTTTTGACCTTTTATCCCCTTTTAATGCCTCTTTTCTCCGTGCCTTCGTTCCGCAGGGCGCCTCGGCGCTGTTCGACATGATCGAGTACTACGAGTCGGCCACGCACCTCAACATCTCCTTCAACAAGCACATCGGCACGCGGGGCTGGCAGGCGGCTGCACACATGATGAGGAAGGTTCGTGCTCGCTCCCCGCCCGTGGGGGCACAGGTTTTAAACACAAAAAAAAAAAAAAAAACCAGGGGCTGCCCACGGAGCTTTACCCGTGGTTAGGGGCTGGCTCCAAGCAAAGTGTCCGTGGCCGGAGCATGCAGGTGGGCGTTCCGCCCTCTAGGAAGAGCTGGGTTTTGTCAAATCCAAAAGTTTCCTCGTCAGATCCAAAAGTTCTCCATGAAATTCACAAGTTTCCTCATCAAATTCAGGAATTCCTCATCGAATCCAAAGAATTCTTCTTCAAATCCAAAAATCTTCCATGTCAAATCCAAAAGTTCCCCGGCAAATCCACAAGTTTCCTCATCAAATCCAAAAAATTCCTCATCAAATCCAAAAATTTCCTCTTCAAATCCAAAAATCTTCCCCATCAAATCCAAAAGTTCCCCGTCAAATCCAAGTTTCCCCATCAAATCCAGAATTCCCTCATCAAATCCAGAAGTTTCCTCGTCAGATCCAAAAGTCCCTTGTGAAATCCAGAAGTTCCCTGTCAAATCCACAAGTTTCCTCATCAAATTCAGGAATTCCTCATTGAATCCAAAAATTTCCTCTTCAAATCCAAAAGACTTCCCCAGCAAATCCAAAAGTTGCTTGTCAAATCCAAGTTTCCCCATCAAATCCAGAATTCCCTCATCAAATCCAAAAGTTTCCTCGTCAGATCCAAAAGTTCTCCATGAAATTCACAAGTTTCCTCATCAAATTCAGGAATTCCTCATCGAATCCAAAAATTTCCTCTTCAAATCCAAAAGTCTTCCCCATCAAATCCAAAAGTTCCCCATCAAATTCACAAGTTTCCTCATCAAATCCAGAATTCCCTCATCAAATCCAAAAATTTCCTCTTCAAATCCAAAAATCTTCCGTGTCATATCCAAAAGTTCCCCGTCAAATTCACAAGTTTCCTCATCAAATTGAGGAATTTCTCATTGAATCCAAAAATTTCCTCTTCAAATCCAAAAGTCCCTTGTGAAATCCAAAAGTTCCCCGTCAAATTCACAAGTTTCCTCATCAAATTGAGGAATTCCTCATCGAATCCAAAAAATTCCTCTTCAAATCCAAAAAATTCCTCTTCAAGTCCAAAAATCTTCCCCATCAAATCCAAAAGTTCCCTGTCAAATTCACAAGTTTCCTCATCAAATCCAGAATTCCCTCATCAAATCCAAAAATTTCCTCTTCAAATCCAAAAGTCCCTTGTGAAGTCCAAAAGTTCCCTGTCAAATCCACAAGTTTCCTCATCAAATTGAGGAATTCCTCATCGAATCCAAAGAATTCTTCTTCAAATCCAAAAATCTTCCCCATCACATCCAAAAGTCCTGTGTCAAATCCAAGTTTCCCCATCAAATCCAGGATTCCCTCGTCAAATCCAAAAGTCCCTCGTAGAGAAACCAGCCGTGGCCTCCCCAAAACATTGGCTTGGTTTTGTAATCCCAAGCCCCGAGTTTGTCCTTGGATGAAGGGGAGCCAGGAACGGTCCTGGCACGTCCTTCCCCGGGTTCAAAACACGGCACGGGGCTGTCCCCTTGAATTCGGGCACCGATTTGGGAGCGTTTTGAGCGTTTTTGGTGCCCAGGAGCAAGACCTCAGAAGCGCAGAGCCCCGCAGAGCAGCGCGGGCTGTTGCTCACGGGATCAGCCTCAGGATCTGCCCCTGGATCCAGGCTCAGGGCCTTTGGGGGAGTTTAGGAAGGGGATAAAGCTCCTAATGGGAAGGGGGGGCTGGTGGCAAGAACCCCCCCCAGCTCCTCTCCTGCTGCTTTTGTGCTCTGCCCCTCGCCATAAAGCGGCCGGCGGAGCTCCCGAGGGGATGGGCTCAGCCCCTGGGGCAGCTGGTGGCCACGTGGAGGGGCGTGCAGAGGCAAAAAGCCCTAAAAGCCATAAAAGTGACAGGTACACTGCCAGAAATGATCAATAAATGTTCTGCCGGGGTGGCTGTGCCGGAATCAGGTCCGGCTGCAGGTCCTGTGCCCGGCGGGATCCCTCTCAGCACCGTGCCAGCTCCTCGGGGTGCTCCCTCCTGGCTCCTCGCTCGCGGGGTGCCCCAAAAACCTGATTTGGGGGGGCTCTTTTCCCCGCAGACCAACTGCCTGCAGTACCTGGACGCCCGCAACACGCCCCTGCTGGACCACTCGGCCCCCTTCGTGGCCCGCGCCCTGCGCATCAGCAGCAGCCTGGTGGTGCTGCACCTGGAGAACGCCAGCCTCTCGGGGCGCCCCCTCATGCTGCTGGGTGAGTGGAGACCCCCCCCCCCAAAAAAAAACCCGGGGACCCCGCTGGAGGTAGGGGGAGGAGGGCGGAGGCGGGTGCCCGGTCGTTAAGCTAATGAATTGGGAGTCGGTCACCCGGCTTAAGCTGACGGAGGCGTTGTGCTGGCAGGGAAACGTTGCTGGGCTTTAATTAATTGCTCGTTAGGGCAGCCCAACTGGGAAAACCGACCGCAAGCACACGTGCTGCTGGTGCTGACCCCCCCCCCGGAAAGCCACCAAACTGTGCCAAGGGGGAGAATTCCTCAAGGTTTTTAGCCCTCGCTCAGCTGCACGGGGTCCGAGTGCCTCTCGCCTCTTGTCTGCAGCGTTTTTTGGGGGGGGATAAAACGAACCCGGGTGCTTTTGAGCTGCTAAACGTGAGCCCCCCGCTGTTGTCTGCCGTCAGCCACGGCGCTGAAGATGAACATGAACCTGCGCGAGCTGTACCTGGCCGACAACAAGCTGAACGGGCTGCAGGACTCGGCGCAGCTCGGCAACCTCCTGAAGTTCAACTGCTACATCCAGATCCTCGACCTGAGGAACAACCACATCCTCGACTCAGGTCAGGCTCCCTCTGCCCCTGCGGAGCCGTTGGGGTGATTTGGCCGCGTGCGAGGAGGAAGAAAAACTCCCAGGGTGTGGCTCGGGGGAGAAAAGGGAAGAGAATTGCCCTTCCCTGCCCGATTTCTCACCAGGCTGCGGCCGTTTGGGTGCTTTGTGGCAGCTTTTTGGGGTGAACCGAAGCGAAAAGAGACGCTGAGGTGGTGCCCTCGTGCCAAGGGTCCTGACCCTGCTGCCTGCCCTGAGCCGCAGCCGCACGGGAGAGATCTGTCTGCACCACCAGGCTCTGCCCTTCCCCAATTCCCCCTGATCTCACCCCAAATTTAATCCTGCGTGCTGCCAACCCCCCCCCCCCAGGCAGAGCCTCAACAAACGCCGGGTGCCGAGCAGCGTAAACCTTCGGGAAAGGTCAAAACCCAGCGGCACGTGAGGCTCCTCGGGCCTCCGGCCGGTTTCCCTCCAGCTCCGAGCTGGTTTTTCTCCTCTCCATCCCACTCACCGCCGCCGAGCGGGGAGGCCAGCTCTGATATCAAAACAGAAATTGCAAAACGCTCCCACCCCGGGCTCCGACGGCAACTCATTCGAGGTGTGGGCACCTCCCGGCGCAGCGATTGCCGCTCCGGGCGCCGCGCGTGGCCCTCGTGGGGCATGGAAGCAGCCCCAGCGTGCTTGGCTCGGCCGCGGCCGGCGCTGGGGTGGCCGCCCGTGCTTCCGGACGGGTCCCACCCTAAGGTGCAAATATTAATTTGCCGCCTCGCAGGTCAGCTGGCACGGCCCCGTGCGTCTCTGGGCACTGAATAATCCGCGAGCGGCGCGGGGCTCGACGTGGCCGGCGTCAGCCGCGAGGTGTTGCTGCGGGCTCCTGCCGCCTTGTTTGCCCGGGGATTCGACGTGCTTATCAAAATAAATATGTTTACAGCCACGGGAAGCCCTCGGCCCGGGGAGAAGCAGGCCAGCCAGCCTTACTCAGCGTCCCGTGGGCTGCCTCTTCCTGCGCTTCTCCCGTCTCCGTGCGGGCGCGGGGGCAAATCCCGGCTCCCTGCTCGGGCGCCGTGCCCTCCAAGCTCCATCCCCTGCGTTTTTTTCCCCCGTTTCAGAGGCTGGCACTGATTTAACGAGTACACCGCGAGGTTATTGCCTGCCTGCGTGTTTGCCGTGCAGCAGCCCTGAGTTTCACCCGGCCTGAGGCTCCGTGGGGTTCGGAAGCGCTGCCCACACCGAGCCCCCCTTCCCGGGATGTGGGGCACAAATTCCCCCCCCCGTGCCCAACGTCCCGCTCTGCAGAGGGGCTGATTGAAGCCCCGTTTTCCCCTCTGGGGGTCTCCCAGCCCCGTCGAGCAAAGAGCAAAGCCGGAAAAGCTCCGAAAAAAACCCGCTGGTGTCGGGGCGGCGCGGCTGGGGGGGGCGGACCACCTTGGAAAGCCCCAAATCCTGACCCCCCCCCCCGCTGCCGTTCCTCCAGGCTTGGCGTACATCTGCGAGGGGCTGAAGGAGCAGCGCAAAGGGCTGGTCACCCTGGTGCTGTGGAACAACCAGCTGACTCACTCGGGCATGGCGTACCTGGGGATGACGCTGGTGAGTGCAGCTTCCCCGCCCTCACCCCCCTCCTCTGCCCCCTTTTCCTC
The DNA here is from genome assembly GCA_963989345.1 of Clangula hyemalis. Next base: position 349,695 of record OZ022463.1, on the reverse strand, counting down.
CATCCCGCCGCCTCGCCGTGCCCCCGCCTTGTCCCTTTTCCCCCCCCACACACCCTTCGGCTCCTCGCTGGGGCTTCGGGACGGACCCGGCTGGAGCTTTTTTCCCCCCCCACACCCCCACAGCCTCACGCCCAGAGCCTGGAGACCCTGAACCTGGGCCACAACCCCATCGGCAACGAGGGCGTCCGCAACCTGAAGAACGGCCTCATCGGGAACCGCTCCGTGCTGCGCCTCGGGTTGGCCTCCACCAAGCTGACCTGCGAAGGTGGGCCTTCCTTCCAGGAGGACGCGTTCAGTTTTGCCCCAAAAACACCTTTTTTTTTTTTTGGGGGGGGTCTGGCAGAGGCAACCCTGCCCCCCCGGGGCGTCCTCCCCTCACCCATGTCCCCGTCCCCCCCACCCCAGGTGCCGTGGCGGTGGCGGAATTCATCGCCGAGAGCCCGCGGCTGCTGCGCCTCGACCTGCGGGAGAACGAGATCAAAACGGGCGGCCTGATGGCGCTGTCGCTGGCCCTCAAGGTCAACCACTCGCTGCTGCGCCTCGACCTGGACCGCGAGCCCAAGAAGGAGTCCGTAAGTCCCCAACCCTCGGCCTCTCCGAGACGGGAACGGCGATGGCTTCGAGGAGAAACCCCCCCCTGGAAGCTCAATTTGGGGGTTTTTTTGGGGAAAGGCCGGTCCTGGCCAGCAGGAGAGGGGGGAAAAAGCGCATTGAAGGTGTCGATGTGGCCTCCTGCTTGGAGAGCTTCGTGGCCTCGATGCTGTAAGCCCAAGGCTCTGGTTTTAAGGCTGCTTGAGCAGTTTCTTGCTCTTCCCACAGCTCGTTGTCGCTCCGGGTGGCCGGAGAGCTCGCTCCCAGCCCTGGGACACGAGCGGTGGGGCTGGGTGGCCCCGGGCTGCTGCTGGAGGAAGGCTTCCAGCTCCCGTTTCTCCCACCCCTGACCCTTCCTCTCCCCCCCGCAGGTGAAAAGCTTCATCGAAACGCAGAAGGCTCTCCTGGCCGAGATCCAGAACAGCTGCAAGCGCAACTTCATCCTGGCCAAAGAGAAGGAGGAGAAGGAGCAGAAGCTGCAGCAGTCGGCCTCCATGCCCGAGATCACCGTCACGGAGGCCCTGGACGAAGGCCCCGGGGAGGACGACAGCGCGGCCTCCACCCCGGAGGAGGGCGAGGAGGCCGGGGAGGGCCCCGTGTCCTCGGAGAACGGCGCCGCGGAGCCGGCGGAGGACGGCGCCGGCGCCACGGACTCCGACTCGGACACGGACGATGAGGAGGACGCGGGGTTGGCGACGAAGGACTTGAGCCGAGCGCGGGGACAAAATGATTCTGGCGGCACCGCCGCCGCCACCACCGCCGTGGCCTCCCCGCAGCAGGCGAGGGCCGGGCGCGATGCCGAGGCACCGCAGCACGCCGCGGGGAGCCCCTCCGCGGCCCCCCAGGGGAACGAGCGGAGGATTTCGGTCTCCAGCCCCGGGCGAGGCCATAAAATCTTTGTGGTGACGCGCGTGGAGAGCCTGCCGGAGCGAGCGGCCGCCACCGCGTGCCCGCGGGAGGCCGGGGACGGCCCCGCCGTGAAACCCCCCGAGCCCCCGGCCCTGACGCCGGCCTCCGGGTCCCCAAAACGGGCAAACGGGGCGGCTCCGGGCTCCGCCGGCAGCGTGGCCGTGGCACCGAGCCCCGAGGAGCTCGGCGGCCCCGTGCCCTGCGAGGGCCAAGCCCTCCCCAACGGGCTGAAGATGGATTTTGCGCGAGCGCTGCCCGACGCCTCTCCGGAGGGCGATGGGAAAGCGGGGAGCTGCGCGGCCGAGCACGGTAAGAGCCCCGCAGCCCCCAGCCCCGCTCCCTAAACGCCCCCCCGGGGGGGGGTCCCAAGCCCTTTTCCCCGCAGCGGGGTCCTTCAAATCGCCCGCTGTGAGCCGCAGAGGGGCTTTTCCGTGGGAATTGGGAGCCCGCCGCGCCGCTGCCCTTCAGAGCCCGGCAGGGCTTTGAAATTCCTTTGAACTCCGTTTAATTAAGGCGCGTGGAGAGGCCGAAATTAAGGATAGCTGCAGGGAGGCTCCGAGCTCAGAGCCTCCCGGGCGCGTTTGGCAGCGCGGAGCCGTCCTTTGATGTGGTTCATGGGGGGGGGGGACGGGGATGGGGACGGGGATGGGGACGGGGAGGGGGGCAGCTCCTCGCTGGGCGCCCCCCGGACCAGCGGCCGTTTGCTTCCAGAGCTGAACTGCTCCAAGAACGAGAAGGAACTGGAGGAGCTGCTCCTAGAGGCCAGCCAGGACACCGGGCAGGAGCCGCTGTGACGCAGGTGAGGGGGGGTGGGGGAGGGTCAGGATCCAGCCCCGAAGGGAACGGAGGTGTGAGATGGGGGTCCCAAAGGAGCTGGGGGGTCCCAAAAAAGGAGCTGGGGGTCCCAAATGAGCTGGGGGTTCCTAATGAGCTGGGGGGTCCCAAACGAGTTGGGGGGGTCCTAATTGAGCTGGGGGGGTCCCAAACGAGCTGGGGGTTCCTAATGAGCTGGGGGGTCCCAAACAAGTTGGGGGGGTCCTAATTGAGCTGGGGGGGTCCCAAACGAGCTGGAGGTTCCTAATGAGCTGGGGGGTCCCAAACGAGCTGGGGGGGTCCTAATTGAGCTGGGGGGGTCCCAAACGAGCTGGGGGTTCCTAATGAGCTGGGGGGTCCCAAACAAATTGGGGGGGTCCCAATTGAGCTGGGGGGTCCCCAGACGAGCTGGGGGGGTCCCAAACGAACTGGGGGGGTCCCAAACGAGCTGGGGGTTCCTAATGAGCTGGGGGGGTCCCAAACGAGCTGGGGGGTCCCAAACGAGCTGGGGGTTCCTAATGAGCTGGGGGGTCCCAAACAAGTTGGGGGGGTCCCAAACGAGCTGGGGGGTCCCAAATGAGCTGGGGTTTCCTAATGAGCTGGGGGTTCCAAAGGAGCTGGGGGGTTCCCATACAAGCTGCGGGATCCTAAAGGAGCTGGGGGATCCCAAATAAGCTGGGGGGTTCCTAAAGAGCTGGGGGGTTCCTAACAAGCTGGGGGGGTCCCAAACGAGCTGGGGGGGTCCCAAACGAGCTGGGAGGGTCCCAAAGCGCCGCTCCCCCCCCTTCTCTTTCAGACCCCGCGTCCGGGAGGCTGCGGCCGGCGCCCGCGTCGCTTCGTTCTCTTCCCGCTCCGCACGATCCCGAACCTCGGGCTCCAGGACGAGGGGCGCTTCCCCCCCGCGCCCCCCCCTCCCCGCTGCCGCTGCCCCCCCCCCTCCCAGCCACTCTCCCCGCTCCTTCCCCGGGGCAGAGCCCGCAGCGGGGCCGGGGGGGGGGGGGGGCACCGGCCACACACTACAGGGCCCTGGGGACGCCGCGCGTGTCCCTGCCGTCGCCCACGGAGGAGCCTGTGCCACCAGACGAGCTGCCCAGGACAGGCTGCCTCCGCAGCCACAATGGTTATTTATTTTAAAAAAATTCCTCTTTTTTTTTTTTTTTCCCGGTTTTGTTCCGTTTTTGGTATCTTATTTATCGTGAGCTGCAAAGAACCGGGCGGGGATTTCGAGGACGGGGTAGAATTGAATTCCTCCTAGGCTAACCTTGCAACCTCTCTGAGCTGCTCCTGGCCTGCAAAAAAAAAACAAAAAACTGCTGGAAAATGAAAAAAAAAAGAAAGAAAACACACAAAAATAGGGCACCGCTCGCGGCCCTGGGGAGAGGAGCGGGGTCGCCGCGTCCCTGCCCCTGCCCTCCTCGCGCCGGGAGCGGCGCTGGCTTTTCTCAGGGGCCGGCGGGGTGGGGGGGGAACGCGCTCGGGGCTTGGATAATTATAATTATAATTATTATTATTATTTTTTTTTTTTCTGAAAAGTGCAATAAATCTATCAGGGAGCCGAGGGCGCGCGCCCAGGGCTGGCGGGGAGCTGCGCGGTCACACTACGCCCCGGGGCCGGCGGGCGCTTGGCTCGCGTTGGTCGTTCCTTTCCGTCGTGTATTTTTGTTAACACTGTTTTCTATTAAACGAGAACCGCATTCGTCACCCCCCCGCCTGCTGCCTCCGGATCGGGGCCAAATCCCCTCATTTTGGGGGTTTTGGGGGGAGAAATGGGGTGAGGCGGGAGAGGAACACGCCCAAACGCTGGGGCTTCGCCCTCGTCCCCTTCCCGTGGGCCAGGGGTGAGCAAAGCGGCTCGGCACCGCTTTGGGCTGATTTCCCAGGGAATTGGGACTGGCACTGACATCAGCAATTCGGCACCGCTTTGGGCTGATTTCCCAAGGAATTGGGGCCAGTGCCAATATCAGCAATTCGGCACCGCTTTGGGCTGATTTCCCAGGCAAGAGGGACCAGCACCAACATCAGCAATTTGGTGCCGTTTTGGGCTGATTTCCCAAGGAATTGGGACTGGTGCCGATATTGGATAAGGACCAGCACCAACATCAGCAATTCGGCACCACTTTGGGCTGATTTCCCAAGGAATTGGGACCGGCACCGATATCAGCAATTTGGCACCACTTTGGGCTGATTTCCCAAGGAATTGGGACTGGCGCCAATATCAGCAATTTGGCACCACTTTGGGCTGATTTCCCAGGGAATTGGGACTGGCACCGATATCAGCAATTTGGCACCACTTTGGGCTGATTTCCCAAGGAATTGGGACTGGCGCCGATATCAGCAATTCGGCACCGCTTTGGGCTGATTTCCCAAGGAATTGGGACCAGTGCCGATATCAGCAATTTGGCACCACTTTGGGCTGATTTCCCAAGGAATTGGGACCAGTGCCAATATCAGCAATTTGGCACCACTTTGGGCTGATTTCCCAAGGAATTGGGACTGGCGCCGATATCAGCAATTTGGCACCGCTTTGGGCTGATTTCCCAGGGAAGAGGGACCAGCACCAACATCAGCAATTTGGTGCCGTTTTGGGCTGATTTCCCAAGGAATTGGGGCTGGCGCCGATACCGGATAAGGACCAGTGCTGATATCAGCAATTTGGCACCACTTTGGGCTGATTTCCCAAGGAATTGGGGCCAGTGCCGGTATCAGCAATTTGGCACCGCTTTGGGCTGATTTCCTAGGGAATTGGGACCGGCACTGACATCAGCAATTCGGCACCGCTTTGGGCTGATTTTTTGGACCCCCAAAAAAATGATTTTAGGTGGAGACACGGAGGGTGGGTTCACAGCTTTATTAGGGCATCGCAGGAGGGTTCCCTGGGGGGGGGGGGTCGCACCTGTGACCCCCCCCCCCAAAATGGGTGGCAGAGTCCCCCGGGAGGGACTGGGGGGATTCGTCCCCACAAAGGCTCCGCGGCCATCCTGGGGTGCTCCTTTTTGGGGCCTCAGGGGGTCGTGACCTCCCGGTCCCCTCTGGTCCATCCCAGTCCCCCCCAGTCTCTTCCAGTCCCCCCCAGTTTCCCCTGGACCCTCCCCGGCGCCGTCCGCTCCGCAAGTTCCTGGTGCTGGTTTCAGCCCCTGATGTGGCTCCTGGGGACAGGGGGACAGGAATTGTCCCTGTCCCCATCCTGTCCCCAGCCTTGTCCCTGTCCCCAGCCTCATTCCTGTCTGTCCCCAATCTGTCCCCATCCTGACCCCATCCCTGTCCCCAACCTCATTCCTGTCTGTCCCCATCCTGTCCCCATTCTCATCCTCTCCCCATCCCATCTGATCCTTGTCCCCATCCTTGTCCCTGTCCCCAACCTCGTTCCTGTCCCTTGCCTGTCCCTTTCCCATCTAATCCCTGGCCCTGGCCCCATCCTGTCCCTGTCCCTGGCCCCATCCTGTCCCCATTCCCGTCCCTGTCCCCATCCTCTCCCTGTCCCCATCCTGTCCCCATTCCTGTCCCTGTCCCCATCCTGTCCCTGTCCCCATTCTCTTCCTGGCCCCATTCCTGTCCCTGTCCCCATCCTCTCCCTGTCCCCATCCTGTCCCCATTCCCGTCCCTGTCCCCATCCTCTCCCTGTCCCCATTCCTGTCCCTGTCCCCATCCTCTCCCTGTCCCCACCCCATCCCCACCCAGGTCCCAACCCGCACCAGACGCCAGCTCACGGCCACCCTCGGGTCCGAGGGCCACCCCCGCTGCCACCCAGCTCCGTGCCCCCTCGGGGGGGTGCCGAGGGGCCCCTCAACGTCCCCTCCGTCACTCGGGCTGGGGACACTGCACGCCGCGGGACACCTTGGCGGCGGCGGCGGCCTCCTTGGCCAGGCGGTTGAGGCCGCGCAGGAGCCCCATCTTGTGCCGGATGGAGTGGTCCAGGTTGACGGTGACGGGGAGCAGGGCGCGGGCGTCGCGGGCGGTGAAGGGGAAGTCGCGGGCCAGGAAGGCCTCGAAGAGCTCGGGGTCCTCGTCCAGCCCCAGGGCGTTGTGCAGGGGCTGCCGCAGGGCGCAGAGCTCGGCCAGGTGCTGCTGGAAAACGTCCCAGAGCGAGCGCTCCTCGAAGCCGGGGGGCGGCCGCGCCTGCCACGCGTCCTCCAGGCACTGCAGCACCCAGCTCAGGCGGCACGGCCAGCGGTCGGCCAGCACCACCCAGGCGGCGGCGGCGCGGGGCGCGGGGTCCCGGGGGCGGCCGCCGCGGTGCAGCAGCAGCCGGAGGGTGACGGGGATGGTGTTGACGATGCGGCGCAGCTGGGCGCCGTTGGAGGGCAGGTAGCGGGCCAGGAGGTCGGCGCCGTCGTGGAGGCAGCGGAAAGCCTCGTGGATGCAGCGCACGGCCTCCTGCTCCGCCACCTCGCGCCGCGGCACCGTCGCCCCCCGGTCCTTGGCGCGCCGCCGCCGCCGCTCCACGTTGCCGGTGATGACGCGGTACATCAGGTCCTCGCGCGTCTGCACCGCCGCTTCCAGGCACTGCAGCCGCGAGCGCGAGCCCATGCGGGGGATGGAGAAGGGCAGCGTCACCGTCCGGCTGAGGTAGAGGTAGCCGTTGTCGGCCAGGCCCTTCATGCAGCCCGTCTGCTCCAGGCAGGGCACGATGACGCTGGGGTCCACGGCCAGGACGAAGATGAAGGGGGCGTTGGCGTCGGAGAGCAGCGTGTTCATGGCGTTGAGGACGCCGGCCACCTTCTCCGGGTAGCAGAGGTCCAGGCTGGTGATCTCCAGCACCACGCGCAGCCGCCGGCGCTCGAAGATCTCCATGAAGGCCAGGAAGCCGATGAGCACCTCCACCTCGCTGCGCACCTTGCTCATGAAGCCCAGCTGGCTGGTGAACTTCTCGCTGTTGGTCAGCCGCTCGATCTTCTGCTTCTCGCTCACCAGCAGGTTCTTCAGCACCGACAGGGCGCCCAGCACCAGCCCGGAGCCCGAGAGCGAGGTGACGGTGCTGCCCACCACCTTCAGCGCCCGGTGCTCCTTCAGCCCGGGCACCAGCAGCGCCGCCAGCAGCACCCCCAGCCCCGCGCCCAGCACCAGCAGCAGCCCCCAGAGCTTCAGGCAGGCGTCCCGCTTCAGCACCCACTCCTTCTGGCTGAAGCCCGAGGCGTAGCGGGGCCGGGCGCCCATGACGTGGTAGACGCTGAGGGGCAGAGCCCCGAAGTGGTGCCGGACGCTGGAGCAGAGCGTGGTGACCAGCCCGGCCCAGAGCTTGTCGCAGCCGGCGTACTGCCAGGCGCTGAAGCGGATGAAGATGAAGCCGATGTTCTTCCTCCGCAGGTGCAGCTCGGTGATGATGGGCTTGTAGAAGGCCAGGTACCAGAGGAGCAGCGGCAGCCCCCAGCCCTCGGCGCTGCGCGGCTTCGCCTGGCCCCGCTGCAGCTCCCGCTCCTCGCGCCGCGCCGCCTCCTCCCGCATGAAGCCTGGGACGGGGACGGGGTCACCGCGGCACCGGGGACCCCGAGGAGGCGGGGAGGGGACGGGGAAGGGGTCGGGGACCCGCACGCACCGGTGACCTTGTCCAGCAGCGAGTAGAGGCGGTGGCTGCAGGGCGCGTAGAAGCCGACGGTGACGGGGGTGGCCGTGTGGCACAGCGTCCGCGAGAGGCAGCGGCAGTAAACGTCGTCCTCCGTCAGCGCCCCTGGGGCAGGGGGACACGAGGGGGTGGGATCGGGGTGGGGATGGGGTGGGGATGGGATTATGGGTGGGATGGGATTGGGGATGGGATGGGATGGGGATGTGATGGGGATTGGGATGGGGATGGGATTGGGATGGGATGTGAATTGGGATGGGGATGGGGATTGGGACTGGGACTGGGATTGGGATGGGATGGGATGGGTTGGGGATTGGACGGGGATAGGGAAGGGATTGGGATGGGATGGGATTGGGGATGGGATTGGGATGGGATGTGAATTGGGATGGGGATTGGGATTGGGATTGGGATGGGAACAGGATTGGGGATGGGATTGGGATGGGATGTGAATTGGGATGGGGATGGGGATTGGGACTGGGACTGGGATTGGGATGGGATGGGATGGGTTGGGGATTGGACGGGGATAGCAAGGGATTGGGATGGGATGGGGATGGGTTAGGGATGGGTTGGGGATGGGATTGGGATAGGGAAGGGATCGAGGTGGGGATGGGGTGGGGATGGGATTGGGATTGGAATTGGGGTTGGGATGGGGATGGGGATGGGGATGGGAATGGGATTGGGATAGGGAAGGGATTGGGATGGGATCAGGGTGGGGATGGGGTGGGGATGGGATTGGGATTGAGATTGGAGTTGGGGATGGGGATTGGGACTGGGACTGGAATTGGGATGGGATTGGGGCTGGGATTGGAAACGGGAATGGGATTGGGATGCGATGGGGATGGGACTGGGGATGGGATTGGGGTGGGATGGGGATGGGATTGGGATAGGGAAGGGATTGGGATGGGGTCAGGGTGGGGATGGGGTGGGGATGGGATTGGGATTGGAATTGGGGTTGGGATTGGGATGGGGATGGGATGGGGATTGGCATGGGGTTTGGGATGGGGATTGGGATTGGGGATGGGATAGGGAAGGGATGGGGATGGGATGGGGGATGGGACTGGGACTGGGATTGGGATGGGATGGGTTGGGAATGGGATTGGGAATGGGAATGGGATTGGGATGCAATGGGGATGAGATTGGGGATGGGATTGGGGTGGGATGGGGATGGGATTGGGATTGGGATGCGATGGGGATGGGATTGGGATGGGATGGGGATTGGAAATGGGGCACCCCGGCCATCCTGGGCTGTCGAGGAGGCCCCCCGGCGGTGCCCCCCTACCTTCGTGCTCCGTGGCCTCCCCCTCCACGGCGTCGCTGTCCCAGAGGGCGCAGGGGTGCCCCCCGCCCCGGCCCCCCTCAGCACCGCCGCCCTCGGCGCGGCACAGGCAGGCCCGGCTCTCGTCGCACGAGCCCGTGGGCGAGCAGCACCCCTGGCAGCACAGAGGGGCGGGTGGCAGGGGGGGGACGGGGACGGGGACAGGGACGGGGACAGGGGGACGGGGGGCGTGGGAACAGGGGGGTAGGGGACAGGGAGAAGGGGATGGGGGAATCCGGGGGGATGTGGGGGCAGGGGGATGCATGGGGGATCTGGGGGCTGGGGACATGGGGACACAGGGACGTGGGGATATCGGTACATTGGGGGCATGGGGACATTGGGATATGGGGGCATGGAGACATTGGGATATGGGGACATGGGGACATTGGGGACATTGGGGATATGGGGACATTGGGGCACAGGGACATGGGGACACAGGGGCATGGGGACATGGGGACATTGGGGACATGGGGACCACGCTGCCTGCTGCTGGGCAGTTTTGGGGCCCTTTGGGGTGCTGAGCACAAAGCCCCCGCACCTGGGAGCCCCCATCCTTGTCCCTGGGGTCCTCAGGGACCCCACGTCCCCTCCTGGGCACCCCAGTGGGGACAATGGGGGGGCTGGGGGGGGAACTGGGACAGACTGGGATGGACTGGGATAGCCTGGGGTGGGGTGGTGGGGACTGGGGGCTGTGCCATAGCTGGCGCTGGGGACACTGGGGAGAATGGGGCAGGCTGGACTGGGAGCACTGGGGACACTGGGACGGGCTGAACTGGGGACGCTGGGAGTGCCTGTACTGGGGACACTGGTGGCTGTGGCCAGGCTAGACTGGAGATACTGGGACTGGAGGCACCAGTGACCACAGCCCAGCCTGTACTGGGGACAGGGGTGGCCATTGGGAAGGAGACACTGGGGACATTGGGACAGCCTGTACTGGGGACACTGGGGACCACTGGCCAACACAGACACCCCATAACACCCCGTCCCTGGCCCCATCCCAATCCCATCCTAATTCCCATTCCCTGTCCCCATCCCCATCCCCTGTCCCTGTCCACATCCTCATCCCCGTCCCCATCCTAATCCCCAATCCCTAATCCCCAATCCCTGTCCCTGTCCCCACGCCCATCTCCATCCTGTCCCCATACCTTTCCCTGTCCCCATCCCCGTCCCCATCCCTATCCCCATCCTAATCCCTATTCCCCAGTCCCTATCCCAGTCCCTGTCCCTGTCCCAATTCCTAATCCTCAATCCCAGTCCCAGTCCCTGTCCCAGTCCCTGTCCCCATCCCAATTCCTAATCCTCAATTCCTGTCCCTGTCCCTGCCCACGTCCCTGTCCCTGTCCCAATTCCTAATCCTCAATCCCTGTCTTTATCCCTGATCCTGTCCCTATCTCCATCCCAATCCCTGTCCCTGTCCCCGTCCCAATCCCAATCCCAATTCCTAATCCTCAATCCCTGTCCCTGTCCCCATCCCTGTCCCTATCTCAATCCCAGTCCCTGTCCCAATCCCCATCCCAATTCCTAATCCTCAATCCCTGTCCCCGTCCCCATCCCTGTCCCAGTCCCTGTCCCTGTCCCCATCCCAATTCCTAATCCTCAATTCCTGTCCTTATCCCTGATTCTGTCCCTATCTCAATCCCAGTCCCAGTCCCTGTCCCCGTCCCTGTCACAATCCCCATCCCAATTCCTAATCCTCAGTCCCTGTCCCTGTCCCCATCCCTGTCCCTGTCCCTGTCGCTGTCCCAATTCCTAATCCTCAATTCCTGTCCCTGTCCCTGTCCCCGTCCCCATCCCAATCCCCATCCCCATTCCTAATCCTCAATCCCTGTCCTTATCCCTGATCCTGTCCCTATCTCCATCCCAATCCCAGTCCCTGTCCCCGTCCCAATCCCCATCCCAATTCCTAATCCTCAATCCCTGTCCCCATCCCTGTCCCTGTCCCCGTCCCCGTCCCGTCCCCCCGGGCCTGGCCTCACCGCTGTCCCCGCCGGCTCCATCCCGGGCTCCCTCCGGCCACATTTGTCCCCCCCCCGCGGCCTCCCCCGGCTTTTATGTGCCCGGTGCCGGCCCCACCCGCGGCCCCGGCGCGGTGCCGGTGACGGAGGCGGCCGCGGGCGCGTGGCTGGGGCAGAAATTCTGGCTGTGCCGGTGGCCCTGAGTCAGGGCTCAGCACCACGCCTCAGGATGCCGCCCGCGCCCCACGGGGACGGGATGGGGCTGGGGTGGGATTGGGATTGGGATTGGGGTTGGGATTGGGGGTGGGGAGGGAGAGGATGGGGTGGATATGGGATTGGGATGGGGGTGGGATTGGGGTTGGGGATGGGATTGGGGATGGGGATGGGGTGGGATTGGGGTTGGGATTGGGATTGGGGTGCATATGGGATTGGGATGGGGGTGGGATTGGGGTTGGGGATGGGATTGGGGATGGGGATGGGGTGGGATTGGGGTTGGGATTGGGGTTGGGGATGGGATTGGGGATGGGGAGGGAGAGGATGGGGTGGATATGGGATTGGGATGGGGGTGGGGTTGGGGTGGATATGGGATAGGGATGGGATTGGGGTTGGGGATGGGTTGGGATTGGGGTTGGGATTGGGGTTGGGATTGGGGTTGGGATTGGGGTTGGGGAGGGAGAGGATGGAGTGGATATGGGATTGGGATGGGATTGGGGTTGGGGATGGGATTGGGGATGGGGTGGGATTGGGGTGGGATTGGGATTGCGGTTGGGATTGGGGTGGGATCAGGGTGGATATGGGATTGGGATGGGATTGGGGTTGGGGATGGGATTGGGGATGGGGTGGGATTGGGGTTGGGGATGGGGTGGGATTGGGGTCGGATTGGGATTGGGATTGGGGTGGGATTGGGGTTGGGGATGGGATTGGGATTGGGGTTGGGGGAGGGAGAGGACGGGGTGGATATGGGATTGGGATGGGGGTGGGATTGGGGTTGGGGATAGGATTGGGATTGGGGTTGGGATTGGGGTTGGGGAGGGAGAGGATGGGGTGGATATGGGATTGGGATGGGGGTGGGATTGGGGTTGGGGATGGGATTGGGGTTGGGGAGGGATTGAGATTGGGGGAGGGAGAGGATGGGGGTGCGGTGGGGATGGGATTGGGATGGGATTGGGATTGGGGATGGGGTTGGGATGGGATTGGGATTGGGGTGGTATTGGGATTGGGATGGGGATGGGATTGGGATTGGGGTTGGAGATGGGGGATGGGATGGGATTGGGATGGCGTGGGATTAGGGTTGGGATGGGGATTGGGGGAGGGAGCGAATGGGGTTGGGGGGGATGGGATTGGGACGGGGATTGGGATGGGGATGGGATTGGGATTGGGATGGGAGTGGGGTGGTATTGGGATTGGTAGGATTGGGATTGGGGGAGGGGGAGGGAGAGAATGGGGGTGGGGATGGGATTGGGATGGGGTTGGGGAGAGGGATGGGATTGGGGTTGAGATAGGATGGGATGCAATGGGATTGGGATTGGGATGGGATTGGGGTTGTGGGTGGGGTGGGATTGGGATTGAGATAGGATGGGATGAGGTGGGAATGGGATGGGATTGGGGTGGGGATGGGAATAGGATTGTATTGGAATGGGACTGGGATGGGATTGGGATGGGGTGGGAAGGGGATTAGGGTGGGATTGGGGCGAGGATGGGATTGGGATTGGGATGGGGACAGAGTCAGACCCCATCATTCATTTTATTTTATAAAATAAAATTATTTTATTTTATAAAATTATTTTATAATTTATAATTAATTAATAATATTATTATTTATATTTATATTATAATTTATAAATAATTTAATTTATAAAATTATTTTATTTTATTTATTTTATTTTATTTTATTTTTTATTTTTATTTTTATAAAATAAAATAAAATAAAATAAAAATAAATGAAATGAAATATAAAGTGAAATTAAATGAAGCAGTGAAATAAATGAAATGAGATAAAATTATATGAAATAAGTAAAATAAAAAATTAAAAAATATACAATGAAATGAAACAATGACATCAATGAAATGAAATAAAATTAAAAATTACATAAAACAAATTAAAATAAAATAGAAATATAAAATGAAATGAAAGAATAAAATAAAATTAAAATTATATAAAATAAAATTAAATTAAAATAAAATAAAATAAAATAAAATAAAATAAAATAAAATAAAATAAAATAAAATAAAATTATATAAAATAAAATAAAATAAAATAAAATAAAATAATAAATTAAATTAAATATAAAGTGAAATTAAATGAAACAGTGAAATAAAATGAGATAAAATGAGATAAAATAAAATAAGTAAAATAAAAAATAAAATATACAATGAAATTAAATGAAACAATGACATCAATGAAAGGAAATAAAATACAAATTACATAAAATAAAACAAATTAAAGTAAAATAGAAATATAAAATGAAATGAAACAATAACATAAAATTAAAATTATATAAAATAAAATAAAATAAAATAATAAAATAAAATAAAATAAAATAAAATAAAATAAAATAAAATAAAATAAAATAAAATAAAATAAAATAAATAAAGCACACGGGGCCATCGGGACGGGGGGGCACGGGGACATGGGGGGGGCATGGGGGGAACTGGTTTTGCCTGGGGGCACTGGGAGGAACTGGAAGTGGAGGGGGGGGGCGACTGGGAGTACTGGGGAGCGATGGGGACAGCCACTGGTCATACTGGTGTCCCCGTGTCCCCCCCCCATGTCCCTGCTGTGCTCCTGTGGCCCCTGTCGTGTGCCCCCATGCCCCCCCCATCCAGTGTCTCCCAGTACTCCCAGTTCCCTCCAGTTCCCCCAGCCCCTCCAATTCCCCCCAAGTCCCTCCCAGTTCCCCCCAGTCCCTCCCAGTCCCTCCCAGTTCCCCCCAGCCCCTCCCCGTTCCCCCCAGTCCCTCCCAGCCCCTCCCATTCCCCCCCGGTCCTCCCAGTCCCTCCCAGTCCCTCCCAGTCCTCCCAGTTCCTCCCAGCCCCTCCCAGTTCCCCCCAGCCCCTCCCAGTCCCCCCCAGCCCCTCCCAGTCCCCCCCAGTCTCTCCCAGTCACTCCCAGTTCCCCCCAGTCCCTCCCAGTCCCGCCCCCGCCCACCACGGGGCAGTCGCTCCCCCGCCCCCCCCCCAAACCTCCCTCCCCGCGCATGCGCAGCCCGCCCGGCGCTGCCCGGCCGCCATGCCGGGTGAGGGCACTTCCGGGAGGCGTCAGCCGGGCACGTGACGTCACGTGACGCGACGGGCGGAAGGGGGCGGGGCCGGGCCGCCCGTCACGTGATCCGCGGAGAAGCCCGGTACGTGGGTGGGGGGGGGTGGGGGGGGAGGCTGGAAATGGGGGAAAATCGGGGGAAAATGGGAAAAATGGGGGGCGGGGGGGCCCTGGGGGGATGGAGGGGGGGTCCTGGGGGGCTGGGGATGGGGAAATGGGGATGGGGGGGCTGGGAATGGGGGAAAATTGGGGGAAAATGGGGAAAAATGGGGGAAAATGGGGGAAAATGGGGAAAAATGGGGAAAAATGGGGGAAAATGGGGAAAAATGGGGGAAAATGGGGAAAAATGGGGGGTGGGGGGGGCTGGGGGGGTCCCATAGGGCACGGGGGGGCTGGGGGGGGACCCTTAGGGTTGGGAATAGGGGAAATGGGGGGGGGGGTCCATGGGGCGGGGGGGGGCAGGGGGGTGGTTTTTAGGGGGGGGGGGGGGGGCCCTGGGGTTGGGATTGGGGGAAATGGGGGGGGGAGGGGGGCGGGGGGGGTCCCATGGGGCTGGGGGCGTCCTGGGGGGGGGGGTTATGGAGGTGGAGGGGGGGTCCCATGGGGTGGGGGGGGGGGCACTGGGGGTGCTTTGGGGAACCCCGGGGGGGGGCATGGGGTAAAGGGGGGGGGGCATGGGGTTAAATTGGGGGGGGCGTGGGGGGTAAAGGGGGGGGGCACGGGGGTAAATTGGGGGGGGGCAGGGGGGTAAATGGGGGGGGGAACGGGGGTAAATTGGGGGGGGCGTGGGGGTAAAGGGGGGGGGGCAGGGGGTTAAATGGGGGGGGGGGCACGGGGGTAAATTGCAAATAGGGGGGGCACGGGGGCAAAGGGGGGGGCTGGGGGGGGACGCACGGGGGCTGGGCTGGGGTGAAATGGGGGGGGGTTGGGGGTCGTGCCCCCCCCTCCCCTGACCCCCCTCCCCCCCCCAGGCCATGTCCGCCCCCGCCCCCCCACGCTGGTTCTGGGCGAGGCCTCGGAGAGCGACTCGGAGCCGGAGCCGGGGGGGGCCCTGCCCCGGGGGGGGGCTTCCCGGCAGGGCTGAAGGTGCCGGGGGAGGCGTCGGAGAGCGAGGACGAAACCGAGCCCCCCCCGGGCCCCCCCCCGAGCCCCCCCAAACCCCAATCCCCCCCCCCAAGTGCTGGGGGGGGGGGGGAGAAGCCGGGGGGGGGGGGGTGGGGGGGGGGGGGCCCTCGCTTGCTGCAGCAGCGCCTGGGGGGCGGGCGAGGGGCGGCTGCGGGGGGGGGTGGGCGCGCCTGGGGGCGCAGTTTCGGGGGGGCCGCGCGGCTGCTGGGGGCGCTGGGGGGGCCCCTGGGGGGGGGCGCAGGCGGGGGCGGCCGCCGCCGCTCACTGCCTGCGCCTGGCCCGTCGCGACCTGGCCGCCGTCGCCGCCACCCTCAGCACCGTCACCGCCTGCCGCCTGCTGCCCCCGGGGGGGCTGGGGGGGCCGGGGGGGGCCGACGGGGGATGTCGTGACAGGGGGATGTGGTGGCAGCGGGAGAAAATGGCATTGGGGTGGCGTGACAGTGGGACAAATGGCACGGGGATGTCACGACATGGGGACGTCGTGGCACCGGACATTGGGACAGTGGGACAGTGGCACTGGGATGTCACGACATGAGGACATCGTGACACTGGGGTGTCGTGACACTGGGACAATGGCACTGGGGATGTCATGACATGAGGACGTTGTGACACCGGGATGTCGTGACACCAGGACAGTGGGACAGTGGGACAGTGGCACTGGGATGTCATGACATGAGGACATCGTGACACCGGGATGTCGTGACACCAGGACAATGGCACTGGAACATCGCGACACGGAAAATGGCACTGGGATGTCATGACGGTGGGACAATGGCACTGGGATGTCACGACACCAGGACATCGTGACACTGGGACAGTGGCACTGGGATGTCACGACATGGGGATGTCGTGGCACCGGGACATTGGGACAGTGGGACAGTGGCACTGGGATGTCACGACATGAGGACATCGTGACACTGGGATGTCACGACTTGAGGACATCGTGACACTGGGATGTCAAGACGTGGGGACATCGTGACACCGGGATGTGACACCAGGACATTGTGACACTGGGATGTCATGACATGGGGACGTCGTGATATGGGGACATCGTGACACCAGGATGTTGTGACACCAGGACAATGGCACTGGAACATCGCGACACAGGAAAATGGCACTGGGATGTCATGATGGTGGGACAATGGCACTGGGATGTCACGACGTGGGGGACATCATGACACCAGGATGTCGTGACACTGGGACAGTGGCACTGGGATGTCACAACATGGGGACGTCGTGACACCAGGATGTTGTGACACCAGGACAATGGCACTGGAACATCGCGACACTGGGAGAATGGCACTGGGATGTCGTGACAGTGGGACAATGGCACTGGGATGTCACGACATGGGGACATCGTGACACTGGGACATCGTGACACTGGGACATCGTGCACTGGGAGACAGGGACATCATGACACCAGATGTCGTGACACTGGGACAATGGCACCAAGACATGGGGACGTCGTGACACCAGGATGTCGTGACACTGGGACAGTGGCACTGGGAGACAGCAACGACCAGGACAATGGCACTGGGATGTCACGACATGGGGACATCATGACACCGGGACATCGTGACACCAGGATGTCGTGACACTGGGACAATGGCACCGAGACGTGGGGACGTCGTGACACTGGGATGTCGTGACACCGGGAATCGCGACATGGGGACATGGGGACACCGGGCCGTGGGGACACAGGGATGTCGTGACATGGGGACGTCGTGACAGCGGGATGTCGTGACAGCAGGACACGAGGGCGGTGACACGGGGCCATCACGACATTGTCACCGCGGGCACCGTCCCCCTCGACGCCCACCCCCCACGCGGGGACGTCCCCCGGCCCCAAATCCTGTGGTTTTTGCCCCATTTTGGGGCCCTGTGAGGTGGCGCCGAATAAAGCCCCCGGGGGGGGGGGGGCACCGTGGGGGGGGGGGGGGGTGGCAGCGGTGTCACCCCCCACCCTGGTGGCCCCCCCCCGGGTCCCCTGGCCTGGGCCATGTCCCCGATGTCCCCAATGTCACCCGGGTGCCCCCCCCCCCCCCCCCCAGCTGGGGACAGTGACAAGGACACGGGACACGCCGTGGGGGGGGGGGGGGCACACGAGTTTATTATGTGACTGCCACCGCTGTCCCCCCCCCCCGGGGACACTGCGGGGGGGGGGGGGGGGGAACATAGGGGGGGGACACAGGGGCCTTGTGGCACCGAAACACCCCGGGGGGGGGGGGTCCTGATGTCCCCAAAGGGTCCCAGATGTCCCTGGGGGGGGGTCCCAATGTCCCTGGGGGGGTCCCAAATGTCCCCTGGGGGGGTCCCAGTGTCCCTGGGGGGGTCCTGGTGTCCCCAAAAGGTCCCAAATGTCCCCAGAGGGGGGGTCCCAATGTCGCTGGGGGGGGTCCTGGTGTCCCTGGGGGGGGGGTTCCCGATGTCCCCAGGGGGGTCCCAAATGTCCCTGGGGGGGTCCTGGTGTCCCAGAAGGTTCCAAATGTCCCCAGAGGGGGGGTCCCAATGCCCCCGGGGGGGTCCCAATGTCCCTGGGGGGGGGGGTCCCAAATATCCCCGTGGGGGGTCCTGATGTCCCTGGGGGGATCCCAAATGTCCCCGGGGGGGTCCTGGTGTCCCCAAAAGGTTCCAAATGTCCCCAAAAGATTCCAAATCTCCCCAGAGGGGGGGTCTGATGTCCCCGGGGGGGGTCCTGATGTCCCCAAAGGTCCCAGATGTCCCCAGGGGGGGTCCCATGTCCCTGGGGGGGTCCCAAATGTCCCCGGGGGGGGGGGGTCCTGATGTCCCGGGGGGTCCCCATGTGCCCGAGGGGGGGGGTCCAGTGTCCCTGGGGGGGGTCCCAAATATCCCTGGGGGGGTCCCAAATATCCCTGGGGGGGTCCCAAATATCCCTGGGGGGGGTCCTGGTGTCCCAAAAGCTTCCAAATGTCCCCAGAGGGGGGGTCCCAATGTCCCCGGGGGGGTCCCAATGTCCCCGGGGGGGGGAGTCCCAAACGTCCCCAGAGGGGGTCCCTGTCCCCGAGGGGGGGGTCCCGGGGTGGGGGGGTCCCGTGGGGGGGGGGTCTCATTGCCGGGCGTGCAGAGCCCCCAGGCACTCCTGCAGCGCCTGCAGCCGGGCGTCGATGTCCCACAGCTCGGCCACGTTCTCTGGGGGGGGGCAGGAGGAAATGGGTGAAAAAACGACAAAATCGGGGCCGGGGGGGGGTCATAAATTAAAGGGGGGGGGGGGGGGGGGGGGGGGGCTCACCTTTCTCGCGGCGAGCTCCGGCCCCGCTGCCCGGCGGCTGCTTGCGGCCCCGAGGTGCCTGCAGGGGGGGGGGGGGGCACTTGTCCCATGTCCCCCCCCCCCCCCCATCACCATGTCACCCCCCCCCCAATTTATTGCCCCCCCCCCCCCTCACCTCTCCGGGGCTGTTCCAGGCCGAGGAGCTGAGGGGTCTCCGGCTGCGGGCCCCCCCCCTTGCTGCTGCTGGCAGGGGGTGAAGGGGTTAAATGGGGGTGTCCCCCCCCCCCCCGGGTGCCCCCCCCCCATTTTTGTGACCCCCCCCCCCCCCACTTACCCACGGGGCTCGGCCTCGCTGCCCGAGTGGTGGCTCCGGAGACTTTCAGCTGGGGAGGGGGTCGGGGGGGGGGTTGGGGGGGGGGGGGGGGGGCAGGGCCATTGGGGGCTCCCCAAATTATTGGGTGCCCCCCCCCCCAACCCATTGGGTGCCCCCCAACTTGGTGGGTGTCCCCCAAACCAATGCAAGCCCCCCCCCAACTATTGGGTTCCCCCCCCCCATATCAATTAGGCACCCCCCCCCCAAACCCATCTGGGTGCCCCCCCCATACCCTCCAGGTGCCCCCCCAGCCCCTCCGTGCCCCCCCCCCCCGACCTTTTGGGTGCCCCCCCCAGCCCCTCTGGGTGCCCTTCCGTGCCCCCCCCAGATCCATTGGGTGCCCCCCCACCCCCTTCAGGTCCCCACCCAGCCCCATTGAGTGCCCCCCCCCAACCCACTGGGTGCCCCCCCAGCCCCTCTGGTCCCCCCCCAGGCCACCTGGGTGCCCCCAGCCCCACTGAGTGCCCCCCCCAACCCCATCAGGTGCCCCCCAGCCCCTCTGTTGCCCCCCCCCAAAACCCATTGGGTGCCCCCCCAGCCCTTCCGTTGCCCCCCCCCCCGACCCACTCGGTGCCCCCAGCCCCTCTGTTGCCCCCCCCAACCCATCAGGTGCCCCCCCCCAGCCCCATTAAGTGCCCTCCCAGCCCCTCCAGGTGCCCCCCAGCCCCTCTGGGAGCCCCCCCAGCCCCATTGAGTGCCCCCCCCGACCCACTGGGTGCCCCCCAGCCCCTCTGTGCCCCCCCCAGGTGCTCATTGTCCCCCCCAGACCCACTGAGTGCCCCCCCAACCCATCAGGTGCCCCCCCACACCCCATTAAGTGCCCTCCCAGCCCCTCTGTTGCCCCCCCAGCCCCTCTGTTGCCCCCCCCCAACCCATCAGGTGCCCCCCCCAGCCTCTCCATGTCCCCCCCAGCCCCATTGAGTGCCCCCCCCCGACCCACTGGGTGCCCCCCAGCCCCTCCAGGTGCCCCCCCAGCCCCATTGAGTGCCCCCCCCAACCCATCAGGTGCCCCCCCAGCCCCTCTGTTGCCCCCCCCCAACGCATCAGGTGCCCCCCCAGCCTCTCCATGTACCCCCCAGACCCACTGGGTGCCCCCCCCCAACCCATCAGGTGCCCCCCCCAGCCCCATTAAGTGCCCCCCAGCCCCTCCAGGTGCCCCCCAGCCCCTCCGTGTGCCCCCCCAGCCCCCTCCGTTGCCCCCCCCCCAAAACCCATCAGGTGCCCCCCCAGGCCCCATTAAGTGCCCCCCCCCAGCCCCATTAAGTGCCCCCCCCAGCCTCTCCATGTCCCCCCCAGACCCACTGAGTGCCCCCCCCAACCCATCAGGTGCCCCCCCCAGCCCCATTAAGTGCCCCCCAGCCCCATTAAGTGCCCCCCCCAGCCCACCAGGTGCCCCCCCCAGCCCCTCCGTGTGCCCCCCCCCGACCCACTGGGTGCCCCCCAGCCCCTCTGTGCCCCCCCCAGGCGCTCATTGTCCCCCCCCAGACCCACTGAGTGCCCCCCCCCCAACCCCTCTGTTGCCCCCCCCCAACCCATCAGGTGCCCCCCCCAGCCCCATTAAGTGCCCCCCAGCCCCTCCAGGTGCCCCCCCCAACCCCATTGAGTGCCCCCCCGACCCACTGGGTGCCCCCCCAGCCCCTCTGTGCCCCCCCCAACCCATCAGGTGCCCCCCCAGCCCCTCTGTTGCCCCCCCCAGCCCATCAGGTTCCCCCCCCAGCCCCTCTGTTGCCCCCCCCCAACCCATCAGGTGCCCCCCAGCCCCTCCGTGTGCCCCCCCACCCCATTAAGTGCCCTCCCAGCCCCTTTGTTGCCCCCCCGAGCCCCATTAAGTGCCCCCCCACCCCATTAAGTGCCCCCCCCTCACCCGAGGAGCTGCGCCTGCGCCCCCCCCTGGGGCTGCCCCCGCTGGGCGCCGCCGCTCGCCGCTGCCTGCAGGAGAGGGGACACAGCCCTGGGGGGGGGGGCACAGGGAGGACCCCCCCCCATAAAAAGGGGACACCGTGGGGGGGGGGGCAGCAACCTTAAAGCCCCCCCCCCCCCTTACTTTGGAGCTCGACCTCCCGGCGGCGCCGCTCGCGGGCTCGGACGAAGGCGGTGGGGTCGAAGCGCGGCGCCCGTGGCCTGGGGGGGGGGAAATGGGGGGGTCCCAGGGGGTCTCAGGGGGTCTCGGGGGGTCTCGGGGGGGGGTCGTGTCCCTGTGACCCCCCCCCCCCCCCCCCCATCTTACCGGCCGGTGATGGGGTCCGGTGGCGGCCCCGGCTGCTGTCCCGGAGCCCGAGCGGCGGGGGTCCCCGTGGGGGGGGCGCGGGGGGGGTCCTGCGGCTGTGGGAGGGAGGGGGGGGGTCGTGAGGGGGCGGGGGGGACACGGGGACACGGGGACAGGGGGAGAGGGGGGGTTGGGGACAAAAATGGGGTTTTTGG
>OZ022463.1:265761-327948 GCA_963989345.1 Clangula hyemalis | reverse complement strand
CCGTGCCCCCCCCAGCCCCACAGAGCCCCGGGACGTACAAAGGTGTTTATTGGTGGCAGAAGCGGGTCCTGGGGGGGACCATGCGGCAGCGGGGGGGGGTGGGGGGGACACGGTGGGGGGGGGGGGGGGGCGTCACAGCCACTCACGACGACCGCGGGGGGGGTGGGGGGGGGTGGGGGGGGCGTTATTGCTACTGCGGGGGACGGGGGAACGCGACGGCGCCGGGCCGGGGGGGCTCGGCCACGCTGGGGGAGCCACCAAACCAGTAGAGACCAGTGCCCTGCCCCCCTCCCCAAACTGGGGGCACTGGTTTGGGGGGGGGGGGGGGGGGCGTCCCCACGTCCCTGTGGCGGTAGTCAGTAGTCTTCAGGGTTAACGGGGATGGGGGGGGGGGGGGGCAGCATAAAGCCCCCCCCCCCCCGGTGGGGGTCAGTAGGTTCCAGAGTGAACAGCCTGGAGGAGGGTTTTTTTTTTTGGGGGGGGGGGGGGGCTGGGTTAATTCACTCTCCACGGGGGGAAATCAGTAGGTTCCAGAGTGAACAGTCAAAAAGAGGGCCGGGGGGGGGCAGATTTTTTTTGGGAGGGGGGCATCAGCCTGCCCCCAGTCACTGCAATCAGTAGGTTCCAGAGTGAACAGTCAAAAAGAAGGCTGGGGGGGGGGGGGGGGGGGCAGATTTTTTTTTTTGGGGGGGGCATCAGCCTGCCCCCAGAGTCAACAGCCCAAAATTGGGGAATTGGGGGGGGGAATTTTTAGGGCGGGGGGGGGGCCAGTGGCTCCCCCGGTCGCTGTCATCAGTAGGTTCCAGAGTGAACGGCCCGGAGCTGGGGGGGGGGGGGGGGGGTTGTGGGGATGGGGGTGAGGTGGGGGGGGGGTGGGGCTCACATCACGTCTCCCCCCGGGGGGGGGGGAGGGGCAGAAGGCACTGGGTGGGGGCGGGGCGGCGAGAGGGGGGGGGGGCACGGGGAGGGGGGGGGGGGTTAGGACTGCATCTCGGCCCGCAGCATCCAGGGGAACCAGCAGCAGAAGAGTAGCCTGGGGGCGAGAGGGGGGGCGCAGTGGGCATGGGGTGGGGGGGGCACGGTCCCCCCCATGCCCGTGTCCCCCCTGAGGAGGTCCCCTCGCTGCTGCCCCCCCCCCCAGCCCCACCTGGAGAAGGAGCTCTCGGAGGCGATGTCCTTGGGGGTCCGCACGGCCGGGAAGTTGCGCTTGGGCTGCGAAACTGGGGGGGGGGACGGGGGACACCGGGGGGGGGGGGCGCCGTCAGGGAAAAACGGCCCCCAGCCAATCAGGGTGAGGGGATCTCCACCCGCCAGCCAATCGGAGGGGCAGCTTCTCCCAACGGCTGGCCAATCGGTGAAGCTCCCTCTGGCAGCCGGCCAATGGGAATGAAGTTTTCCGCACCAGTTGGCCAATCAGCAAGGCTCCCATACCAGCTAGCCAATCAGTGAAGCTTCTCGCACCAGCTGGCCAATCAGAATGAAGCTTTCCCCACCAGTTGGCCAATCAATGAAGCCTCCCCCACCAGCTAGCCAATCAGTTAAGCTTTCCCCAACAGCCGACCAATCGGAATAAAGCTTTCCCCACCAGCCGGCCAATCAGAATGAAGCTTCCTCCACCGCCTGGCCAATCAGTAAAGTTCCCTCCACCAGCCAGCCAATCAGAGTGAAGCATGCCCACACCAGATGGCCAATGGCACTCCCCCACCAGTTGGCCAATCAGTGACACTCCCTCCACCCGCTAGCCAATCAGAATGAAGCACCCCCAAATAGCTGGCCAATCAGAATGAAGCTTCCCCTCACCAGTTGACCAATCAGGGAAGTTCCCTCCACCAGCTAACCAATCAGAGTGAAGCACCCCCCCCACCAGCTGGCCAATCAGCACAGACCCATCCACCTCGCTGACCAATCAAACCCCCCTTGCCCCGGCCAGCCAATCAGCAACAGCCTCTCCCTCCCCACCAGCCAATCAGCAGTGCTCCCTCACCTCACCGGCCAACCAGCAGAGTGGCCCCGCCCCCAGCCCCGCCCCCTCCCCCCGGCTGCAGCCAATCAGCACGCACCGGTCACCTGCTGCGCCTTCTTCTCGGCGCCGTCCCCCGGCTCCTCCTTGGGGCCCCCGACCCTGGGGGGGGGGCACCGGGGTCACGGGCGGGGCACCCCCAGCGCTCCCCATCCCCCACACCCCAATGACCCTGATGACCCCATGACCCCGATGACCCAATGACCCCATGACCCCGATGACCCTGATGACCCCATGACCCCAATGACCCCATGACCCCATGACCCCGATGACCCTGATGACCCCATGACCCCAATGACCCCATGACCCCAATGACCCCGATGACCCCAATGACCCCATGACCCCAATGACCCCATGACCCCGATGACCCCATGCCCCCCCCCATGTCCCCAGTATGTCCCATATCCCCCCGTCCCCAATCTCCATGCCCCCAATGTCCCCAGTGTCCCCCAACATCTCCCAGCTTCCCATGTCCCAATGTCCCCATGCCCCAGTATGCCCACCCCATGTCCCCGTGTCCCTGATGTCCCCATATCCCCAATATGCCCACCCCATGACCCCACGTCCCATATTCCCATGTCCCCACGTCCCATGCCCCCAATGTCCCCATGTCCCCACCCCATGTCCCCATGTCCCTGATGTCCCCATATCCCCAATAGGCCCACCCCATGTCCCATGTCCCCAGTGTCTCCATGCCCCCGATGTCCCCACCCCATATCCCCATATCCCCTATCCCCATGTCCCCAATGTCCCCATGTCCCCCACATCCCACCCCCTGCCCCCATGCCCCGTGTCCCATGTCCCCATATCCCCATGTCCCCAATGTCCCCATGCCCCAATGTCTCCACCCATGTCCCCATGTCCCCAATGTCCCCATGTCCCCATGTCCCACCCCTGTCCCCATACCCCCAGTGTCCCCATGTCCCACCCCATGTCCCCAGTGTCCCCATGCCCCGATGTTTCCACCCCATGTCCCCCTGCCCCCAATGATGTCCCCATGTCCCCATGTCCCCACCCCATGTCCCCAATGTCCCCATGTCCCCACGTCCCCACCCCTGCCCCCATGTCCCATATCCCCATGTCCCCAATGTCCCCATGCCCCCGATGTCTCCACCCCATGTCCCATGTCCCCAATGATGTCCCCATGTCCCTATGTCTCCACCCCATGTCCCCAATGTCCCCATGTCCCCATGTCCCATGTCCCATGTCCCCATGTCCCCAATGTCCCCATGTCCCCACGTCCCACCCCCTGTCCCCATGTCCCCATGTCCCCAATGTCCCCATGCCCCCAATGTCTCCACCCCATGTCCCCCTGCCCCCAATGATGTCCCCATGTCCCCATGTCCCCAATGTCCCCATTCCCCCTATGTCTCCACCCCATGTCCCCAATGTCCCCAATGTCCCCATGTCCCATATCCCCATATCCCCATGTCCCCATGCCCCCGATGTTTCCACCCCATGTCCCCCTGCCCCCAATGATGTCCCCATGTCCCCATGTCCCCAATGTCCCCCTGTCCCCACGTCCCCACCCCATGTCCCATATCCCCATGTCCCCAATGTCCCCATGCCCCCGATGTTTCCACCCCAATGTCCCCCTGCCCCCAATGATGTCCCCATGTCCCCAAATGTCCCCCTGTCCCCATGCCCCCCCGCACCTCTGCACGCGGGAGGGGGGCGCGAAGACGCCGTGCTTGGGGGGGCAGGAGAAGTAGCGGACCCCAAAGACGGAGCCGTCGTGTTTGCCCCCCGCCGTGTCCAGCTCCACCCCGAACCAGTACCCTGGGGGGGGGGGGACACGAGGGGGGGGTGGGGACACGTGAGGGGGGGTGTGGGGTCCTGGGGGGGGGTCCCAGGGGGGCCCCATGGTGTGTAGGGGTTTTTGGGGGATTCACTGGGGTGGGCCTGAAGTGGGGGGGGCACTATATGGGGGATGTTGGGGGGGGGTCCAAAGGGGGGGACTATGGTGGGGGAGGGTTTGGGGGGGGTACTATGGTGGGGGGGGGGGTCCTGGGGGGGTCCCATGGTGGGGGTGGGGGTTCTTAGGGGGGGGGGTCCCATAGTGGGGTGGGGTCCTGGGGGGGTCCCATGGTGGTGTGGGGGTCCCAAAAGGGGGGTGGGGGTCCTGGGGGGGGTCCCATGGTGGTGGGGGTCCTGGGGGGGTCCCATGGTGGGGGTGAGGGTTCTTGGGGGGGGGTCCCATAGTGGTGGTGGGGTCCTGGGGGGGTCCCATGGTGGGGGTGGGGGGTTGTTAGGGGGGGTCCTGTGGTGGGGGTGGGGTCCTTGGGGGGGGGTCCCACAGTGGTTGTAGGGCTCTTGTGGGATTCCCTGGGGTGGCCCCAAAGTGGGGGGGCCCCATGGGGAGGGTCTCAGGCAGGGGGGTCCCTGGGGGAGGGATCCGAAATGGGGAGAGCCCCAAGGGGGGGGGGTGGGGGTGCCCTCGGGGGGTCCCGTGATGTGGGGGGGCCCCTTAAAGGGGGTGGCCCCAAAGTGAGAGGTGCCCATGGGGGATGGACGTCATGGGGGGGGGGTCCCATGGGGGGGGTGTCCCTTGAAGGGGGGGTCCCTTGAAGGGGGGGGGGGGCCCTTGAAGGGGGGGGGGGGGTCCCAAATGGGGGATGCCCCCTGGGGTCAGGCATCCAGGGGGGTGCTGGGGGTCCCGGGGGGGGTCCCAGAGCGGGATCTCGAGGAGGGGTCCTCGGGGGGGGGGGGTCCCAGGGTTGGGGGGGTCCCGGGGGGGGGTCCCGGGTCCCGGGGGGGGGTCTCACCGGGGGCGAAGTCGGTGCGCCCGTAGAACCGGGCCCGTCCCGGGCGCTGTCCGGCCACCAGCACCGCGTCCCCGGGGCCACGCGGCGCCCCTCCCTGTCCAGCCACGCCCCCCCCCGCTTCCGGAGGCTGCGGGGGGCGGGGTCAGGCGGGACACGCCCACACAGGTGGCCACGCCCCTCCCTGGCCACGCCTCCTCCCCGTCGCCCCACCCTCATTGGCCCCACTCCCTCGTGACCCCACCTCACTGGCCCCGCCCCTCATAGCCCCACCCTCATTGGCCCCACCCCCATTGGCTCCGCCTCCACGTGGTCCCACCCGCGTTGGCCCCGCCCCCTCATGGCCCCACCCTCATCGGCCCCGCCTCCCTCATGGCCCCACCCTCGTTGGCTCCACCTCCTCATTGCCCCGCCCCCCAGGCTCCACCCCGCGTGACCCCACCCTCTCTGGCCCCGCCCCCTCATTGGCTCCACCCCCATTGGCCCCGCCCCCTCATGACCTCATCCTCTTTGGCTCCACCCCCTCATAGTCCCGCCCCCCCAGGCCCCACCCCGTCATAGCCCCCACCCGCTCTGGCCCCGCCCCCTCATAGCCCCACCCTCATTGGCCCCACCCCCTCATGGCCCCATCCCATTGGCCCCGCCCCCGTCATGGCCCCACCCTCATTCGCCCCGCCCCCCTTCATGGCCCCAACCCCATTGGCCCTGCCTCTACGTGGTCCCACCCTCATTGGCCCCACCTCCACGTGGTCCCACCCACTTTGGCCCCGCCCCCCTCGTGGCCCCTCCCCCTTGAGGCCCCGCCCCCAGTACACGTGGGGGCGGAGCCATCCAGGCCCCGCCCCCTGCACCCCGGGGGTGGGCCGCACCTCGCTTGTCCTTGCGCGCCTTGGTTGGGGCCCGGGCTGGGGCCCGGGGGGGCTGCGGGGGGGGGACGGCGCCGGGCGGCTGCTCCTCAGCCTTGGAGATCTTGGAGACGGAGCAAAGACGCCTGCGGGCACATAGACCAGTACGGACCAGTATGGACCAGTACGGACCCATATAGACCAGTACAGACCGGTACGGACCCATATGGGGCAGTATTGAACAGTTCAGATCTGTTTGTATGGGCCAGTATGGACCCGTATAGACCAGTACAAACTGATACGGACCAGTACAGACCAGTATGGACCAGTACAGACTGATACGGACCAGTACAGAACCATATGGGGCAGTATGGCCCAGTCTAGATCAGCACAGACCTGTTTCTATGGGCCAGTATGGACCCATATAGACCAGTATAGACTGATATGGACCAGTACAGACCAGTATGGACCAGTACGGTCCAATATTGACCATCACAGACCTGTATGGGTCCATATGGACCAGTACAGACCAGTATGGACCAGTACGGTCCAATATTGACCATCACAGACTTGTATGGGTCCATATGGACCAGTACAGACCAGTATGGCCCCATAGCAGACCAGTATGAACAAGCAGGGGCTCTCAACACCCTATACAGACCAGTGTGGGCCCCTATGGCCCAGTACGGACTCATATGGGGCCATACAGGGCAGTATGGACCAGTATGGACCAGTGGGAGCTGTTACCGCTCTGCACAGCCCCAGTATGGCCTGGGATGGACTGGTGCGGGCTCAGAGGCACCAGTACAATGCAGTACCAACCCATATAACCCAGTATAACCCAGTATAACCCCATATCACCCAGCACAACCCCATAGAACCCAATACAACCCCATATAACCCCATATAACTCCGTATAACCCAGTATAACCCAGTATAACCCAGTACAACCCCATATAACCCAGTATAACCCAGTACAACCCCATATCCCCCAGCACAACCCATAGAACCCAATACAATCCCATATAACCCCATATAACCCAGTATAACCCCGTATAACCCAGTATAACCCAGTATAACCCAGTACAACCCATATCCCCCAGCACAACCCCATACAACCCCATACAACCCCGTATAACCAGTATAACCCAGTATAACCCAGTACAACCCCATATAACCCAGTATAACCCAGTACAACCCCATATAGCCCAGTATAACCCAGTACAACCCCATATCCCCCAGCACAACCCCATACAACCCCATATAACCCAGTATAACCCAGTATAACCCAGTACAACCCCATATAACCCAGTATAACCCAGTATAACCCAGTGCAGCCCCACCCCAGGGCCCGTGGCCCCCCCCGTGCCCCCCCTCCCGAGCCCCCCGGCCCCGTACCCTGCTTGGGGGGGCAGATGAAGTAGCGCACCCCCCCCACGCTGCCGTCGTTCTTGCCCTCGGGCTCGTCCAGCTCCACCCTGCCCACTGCCCGCTGGCGAAGGCAGTGGTGCCGCAGAAGCGCAGGGTCCCCACCTGCAAGGGGGGGGTGTAAAGGGGGGGGGGCAGCACCCATGGGTGCCCCTGAAAGCCCCCCCACCCACCCCACCCTGGTGCCCCACGCCTTGATGTGGAGCAGCCCCCCCCCCCGAGGAGCTGCAGGAGGGGGCAACGCGCCGGGACCCCCAGAAGCACGTGGGGACCCTCAGAAGCCAGTGAGGGTCCCGATAAGCCTCTTCTTGCCCAAAACCCCTCCATTCACCCCAAAATCCATCCATTCACCCCCAAACCCTTTCATCCCAAAACCCCTCCATTCACCCCAAAACCCCTCCATTCACCCCAAAACCCTTCCATTCACCCCAAAATCCATCCATTCACCCCCAAACCCTTTCATCCCAAAACCCCTCCATTCACTCCTACCCCCCTCCACTCACCCCAAAATCATTCAATTCAACACCAGACTCATCCATTTACCCCAAACCCTTCCATTCACCCCAAAACTCCCCGTTCGCCTCAAAATCCCTCCATTCACCCCAAAATCATTCAACACAAAACTCATCCATTTTACCCGCAAACCCTTCATTCACCCCAAAACATCTTCATTCACTCCAAAACCCTCCATTCACCCCCAAACGCATTCATTCACCCAAAACCCCTCCATTCACCCCAAAACCCCTCATCCACCCCAAAACCCATTCATTCACACCCAAAACCCTTCCATTACCCCCCAAACCCCCCATACCATGCCCACATCCCCACGCAGAGCACCCCCCGCTGCTCCCCATCCCCATACCCCGCACCCCCCGGTCCCATACCCCCACCCATACCCCCCCCCGTCCCTATATCCCCCCCAGGCACCTTGCCGCCCTCGATCTGCACGCGGTCGCCCAGCTGCAGCCCCAGGCAGAGCAGCATGAGGTTGCACAGGCATGGGTGCTGCTGCCCCCCTGGGTCCCCCAGCACCCATACGCACCCCAAACCCCATTATACACACCCCAAAACCCCTCCATCCACCCCAAAACCCCTCAATTCACCCCAAAACCCATCCATTCACCCGAAAACTCACCAATGCCATGCCCACATCCCCACGCAGAGCAGCACGAGGTTGCACCCAGCATGGGTGCTGGTGCTCCCCAGGATCCCCCTGAACCCATACGCACCCCAAACCCCATTGTGCACCCCAAAACCCCTCCATCCACCCCAAAACTCATTCATTCACCCCAAAACTCTTCCATTCACCCAAAAACTCACCAATGCCATGCCCACATCCCCACGCAGAGCAGCACGAGGTTGCACCCAGCATGGGTGCTGGTGCTCCCAGGATCCCCCTGAACCCATACGCACCCCAAACCCCATTGTGCACCCCAAAACCCCTCCATCCACCCCAAAACTCATTCATTCACCCCAAAACTCTTCCATTCACCCAAAAACTCACCAATGCCATGCCACATCCCCATGCAGAGCAGCACGAGGTTGCACAGGCAATGGTTGCACCCAGCATGGGTGCTGCTGCCCCCAAGGGTCTCCCAGCACCCATACACACCCAAAGCCCCATTGTGCACCCCAAAACCCCTCCATCCACCCCAAAACCCCTCTATTCACCCCAAAACCCATTCATTCACCCCAAAACCCATCCATTCACCCCCAAACCTTCCATTCATCCCCAATGCCATGCCCACATCCCCACGCAGAGCACCCCCCGCTGCTCCCCATCCCCATACCCCGCACCCCCCGGTCCCCATACCCCCCTCCCCGTCCCTATATCCCCCCCCAGGCACCTTGCCGCCCTCGATCTGCACGCGGTCGCCCAGCTGCAGCCCCAGGCAGAGCAGCATGAGGTTCCCGGGCAGGTTGTCGTAGTTGGGCAGGGTGACGCGGGGCAGGCTGCAGCTCAGGGGCACCGCGTCCAGCAGCAGCCGCCGCAGCTCCCGCGCCGCCAGCGCCGCCTCCGCCTTGTCCAGGGCCATGTCCGTGGGGTCCGGGACCACCTCCGCCGCCACCTGCCCTTGCTGTTCTGCGGGGGGGGGTGGGGGGGGGGCACCACACCGCGGGGGGGGGGCTAAATGGGGTGGCCGGACCCCCTCCCGGCACCGCTGAAAGCCCCCAGCCGTTTATTCCCCAAACCACTCCATTCACCCCAAAACCTCTCCATTCACCCCAAAATGCCTCTATTCACCCCAAAACCACTCCATTCACCCCCAAACCCTTCCATTCACCCCAAAATCCCTTCCATTCACCCCCAAACCCCTCCATTCACCCCAAAATCATTCAACACAAAACTCATCCATTTTACCCCCAAACCCCTCCATATCCCCTTAATGCCCCAATCCCCCTAAATCCCCAATCCCCCCAGCACCCCAAACCCCTCCATATCCCCCTAAATCCCCCAATCCCCCCAAACCCCTAATCCCCCAATCCCCCCAGCACCCCCAAACCCCTCCATATCCCCCGAAATCCCCCCAATCCCCCTAAATCCCCCAAACCCCCCAGCACCCCCAAACCCCTCCATATCCCCTTACTGCCCCCAATCCCCCAGCACCCCCAAACACCCCAATACCCCCAATACCCCCAATATCCTTTAATGCCCCCTGATCCATCCCAATCCCCCAGCACCCCAAAACCTCTCCATAGCCCCTTAATGCCCCCAATCCCCCCAATCCCCCCAATCCCCCCAGCACCCCAAAACCTCTCCATATCCCCTTAATGCCCCCCAATCCCCCTAAATACCCCTGATCCCCCCAGCACCCCAAACCCTCCATATCCCCTTAATGCCCCCAATCCCCCTAAATCCCCCCAACCCCCCAGCACCCCCAAACCCCTCAATACCCCCAATACCCAAAATATCCTTTAATGCCCCTGATCCATCCCAATCCCCCAGCACCCCAAACCCCTCTATATCCCTTAATGCCCCCAATCCCCCTAAATACCCCTGATCCCCCCAGCACCCCCAAACCCCTCCATATCCCCTTCCTACCCCCAACCCCCCAGCACCCCCAAACCCCTCCATATCCCCCTAAATCCCCCCAATCCCCCTAAATCCCCCCAATCCCCCCAGCACCCCCAAACACCCCAATACCCCCAATCCCCCCAATATCCTTTAACGCCCCTGATCCATCCCAATCCCCCCAGCACCCCCAAACCCCTCCATATCCCCACCACCCCATAACCCCCCCCCCCGCCCGGTACCCGCAGGGCCGGGTCAGCCCCGTGCTCCAGCAGGCAGCGCACGGCGCCCAGGCAGAGGTTGGAGGCGGCGATGTGCAGCGCCGTGCCGTGGCTGAAGTCGCTGCAGGTGGAGTGCAGCACTGCGGGGGGGGGGGGGGGGAAATAATGCATGGGACCCCCGCACCCCGTCCCCACAAGGGACCCCCAAAACCCTCCTCTGAGGGGGTTCTGGTGTCCTCCTTCTAGGGAGCCCCGGGTCCTATGGCCATGAGACCCCAATGGGGACCAGGGGACCCCAGCATCCTACGCACAAGGGACCCCAACATCCTTCCCCCTGGAGACCCCAATGGCCTTCCCCAAAAGACCCCAACATCCCCAAAAGACCCCAGTGGCCTTCCCCCTTGTGGCCCCTGTGTCCTATGGCCATGAGACCCCAATAGTTCAGTGCACCCCAATGTCCTTCTCTAGGGGACCCCAGCGTCCTACACCCAAGGGACCCCAAGATCCTTCCTCAAAAGACCCCGGTGCCTGTCCCCAAAAGACCCCAGTGGCCTTCCCCCTTGTGACCCCTGTGTCCTATGGCCATGAGACCCCAATAAGCTCTCTCCATGGGACCCCAATGTCCTTCCACTGGGGAAGACCCCGACATCCTTCCCCAAAAGACCCCAATATCCTTCCCCCAGGGGACCCCACTGTCCTATAGCCAGGAGACCCCCCCCATCCTTCCCCTAGGGGACCCCAATGTCCTTCCCCCAGGGGACCCCAGCGTCCTACACCCAAGGGACCCCAAGATCCTTCCCCAGCAGTCCCCACTGTCCTACGGCCAGGGGACTCCCCCATCCTTCCCCTGGGGACCCCAACATCCTTCCCCCAGGGGACCCTGATGTCCTACACCCAAGGGACCCCAAAATCCTTCCTCCAAGGGACCCCAGTGTCCTATAACCAGGAGACCCCAATATCCTTCCCCCAGGGGACCCCAACACCCTTCCCCAAGGGGACCCCAATGTCCTTCTCCAGGGGACCCCAACATCCTTCCCCCTGGAGACCCCAATTTCCTTCCCCAAAAGACCCCAACATCCCCAAAAGACCCCAGTGGCCTTCCCCCTTGTGACCCCTGTGTCCTATGACCAGGAGACCCCAATATCCTTCCCCCAGGGGACCCCAATGTCCTTCCCCAAGGGACCCCAATATCCTTCCCCCTGGGGACCCCAATATCCTTCCCCTAGGGGACCCCAATGTCCTTCTCCAGGGGACCCCAACATCCTTCCCCCTGGAGACCCCAAAATCCTTCCCCGTGGGGACCCCAGTGTCCTATAACCAGGAGACCCCCCCATCATTCCCCCAGGGGACCCCAACACCTTTCCCCAAGGGACCCCAATGTCCTACACCCAAGGGACCCCAAAATCCTTCCCTGTGGGGACCCCAGTGTCCTATAACCAGGAGACCCCAACACCCTTCCTCAAGGGACCCCAATGTCCTTCCCCCAAGGGACCCCAATGTCCTACACCCAGGGGACCCCAACACCCTTCCCCAAGGGACCTCAGCTGTCCTATACCCAAGGGACCCCAAAATCCTTCCCCCAAGCAACCCCAGTGTCCTATGACCAGGAGACCCCCCATCCTTCCCCCAAGGGACCCCAACACCCTTCCCCCAAGGGACCCCAATGTCCTACACCCAGGGGACCCCAAAATCCTTCCCCGTGGGGACCCCAGTGTCCTATAACCAGGAGACCCCAATATCCTTCCCCCAGGGGACCCCAATGTCCTTCCCCAAGGGACCCCAATGTCCTACACCCAGGGGACCCCAAAATCCTTCCCCAGCAGTCCCCACTGTCCTATGGCCAGGGGACCCCCCCATCCTTCCCCTGGGGACACCAACATCCTTCCCCCAGGGGACCCCAATGTCCTACACCCAAGGGACCCCAATATCCTTCCCCCTGGGGACCCCAACACCCTTCCCCATGGGACCCCAATGTCCTACACCCAAGGGACCCCAAAATCCTTCCCCAGCAGTCCCCACTGTCCCCACTGTCCCCACTGGGGGGGCCAGGTGACCCCCCCATCCTTCCCCTGGGGACCCCAAAATCCTTCCCCGTGGGGACCCCAGTGTCCTATAACCAGGAGACCCCAACATCCTTCCCCCAGGGGACCCCAATGTCCTACACCCAGGGGACCCCAATATCCTTCCCCCAAGGGACCCCAATGTCCTTCCCCCAAGGGACCCCAATATCTTTCCCCCAGGGGACCCCCAAACCCTTCCCCACGGGCCCGCCCCCCCTGCCCCCCACCTCGGGGCGCGGCGGCGCGCAGCAGGGTGCGGATGAGCTCGGGGACGTCGAAGTAGGCGGCGTAGTGCAGGGCGTTCATGTGGGTCCAGCGGCTGCGCAGCGTCACGTCCCCCCCCAGCGCCAGCAGCCGCGTCGACAGGCGCACGGCCGCCGCCGGGTCCCCTGCGGCACGGGGACACCGGGATGGGGACGGGGACATGGGGACACCGGGATGGGGACGGGGACACCCGGATGGGGACGTGAGGACGTGGGGACACCGGGATGGGGACGGGGACATGGTGATATGGGGACATGGGGACACTGGGACGGGGATGTGGGGACACTGGGATGGGGACGTGGGGACATGGGGACATCAGGATGGGGATGGGGACACCCGGATGGGGACGTGAGGATGTGGGGACACCGGGATGGGGACGGGGACATGGTGATATGGGTACATGGGGACACTGGGATGGGGACATGGGGGCACCGGGATGGGGACGTGGGGACATGGGGACACTGGGATGGGGACACAGGGACATGGGGACATCGGGATGGGGATATGGGGGCATGGGGACACCGGGATGGGGACGTGGGGACACTGGGATGGGGACATAGGGACACTGGGATGGGGATATGGGGATGGGGACACCAGGATGGAGACATGGGGACATGGGGATAGGGACGTGAGGACATGGGGACACTGGGATGGGGACATATGGACATGGGGACACCAGGATGGGGATGTGGGGACACTGGGATGGGGACATGGGGATGGGGACACCAGGATGGAGACATGGGGACATGGGGATAGGGACATGGGGACATGGGGGCACTGGGACAGGGCCATGGGGACACGGGGACACTGGGATGGGGACACGGGGGCACCAGGACGGGGTCTCCAGGACGGGGCCATGGGGACGGTGGCAGCGGGGATAAGAGCCTGGGGGGGGGGGGGACACCGTGGAGCTGGGCAGCACGGGGACAACGGGGACCCCCGAGGGGCTGACCTGAGGGCACCCCCCCCCCCGTGTCCCCCCCCCCACCCCGTGTCCCCCCCCTTGCCCCCACCCACCCACGCCGTGGGCGCCGGCCTTGCAGGCGTAGTGCAGCAGCGTCATGTCCGTCAGCCCGTCACGGTCGTTCACGTGGCAGCCGCGGCGCAGGATCTGCCCAGGCACACCAGTGAACCCCAGGCACACCAGTTAGACCCCCCCAGTCACACCAGTGAACCCCCAGTCACACCAGTTAGACCCCCCCAGTCACACCAGTGAACCCCAGTCACACCAGTTAGACCTCCCCAGTCACACCAGTGAACCCCAGTCACACCAGGTAGACCCCACCATTCACACCAGTTAACCCCCAGTCACACCAGTGAACCCCAGTCACACCAGTTAGACCCCACCATTCACACCAGTTAATCCCCAGTCACACCAGTTACCCCCAGTCACACCAGTGAACCCCAGTCACACCAGTTACCCCCCCCAAGTCACACCAGTGAACCCCAGTCACACCAGTTAACCCCCAGTCACACCAGTTAGACCCCCCCCAGTCACAACAGTTAACCCCCGGTCACACCAGTTACCCCCCCCGGCACACCAGTTACCCCCAGTCACACCAGTTAGACCTCCCCAGTCACACCAGTGAACCCCAGGCACACCAGTTAGACCCCCCCAGTCACACCAGTTAACCCCCGGTCACACCAGTTACCCCCCCAGTCACACCAGTTAGACCTCCCCAGTCACACCAGTGAACCCCAGTCACACCAGTTAGACCCCCCCCAGTCACTCCAGTTAACCCCCAGTCACACCAGTTACCCCCCCCAAGTCACACCAGTGAATCCCAGTCACACCAGTTACCCTCCCCAAGTCACACCAGTTAGACCCCACCATTCACACCAGTTAACCCCCAGTCACACCAGTGAATCCCAGGCACACCAGTTAACCCCCGGTCACACCAGTTAATCCCCAGTCACACCAGTTAGACCTCCCCAGGCACACCAGTGAACCCCCAGACACACCAGTTACCCCCAGTCACACCAGTTAATCCCCAGTCACACCAGTTAGACCCCACCATTCACACCAGTTAACCCCCAGTCACACCAGTGAACCCCAGTCACACCAGTTAGACCCCACCATTCACACCAGTTAATCCCCAGTCACACCAGTTACCCCCAGTCACACCAGTGAACCCCAGTCACACCAGTTAACCCCCAGTCACACCAGTTAGACCCCCCCCAGTCACAACAGTTAACCCCCGGTCACACCAGTTACCCCCCCCGGCACACCAGTTACCCCCAGTCACACCAGTTAGACCTCCCCAGTCACACCAGTGAACCCCAGGCACACCAGTTAGACCCCCCCAGTCACACCAGTTAACCCCCGGTCACACCAGTTAACCCCCAGTCACACCAGTTAACCCCAGTCACACCAGTTAGACCTCCCCAGTCACACCAGTTAACCCCAGTCACACCAGTTACCCCCAGTCACACCAGTTAATCCCCAGTCACACCAGTTAGACCCCCCAGTCACACCAGTTACCCCCCCCAGTCACACCAGTTAACCCCCAGTCACACCAGTTAACCCCCGGTCACACCAGTTAGACCTCCCCCAGTCACAACAGTGAACCCCAGTCACACCAGTTAGACCTGCCCCAGTCACTCCAGTTAACCTCCAGACACACCAGTTACCCCCCCCAAGTCACACCAGTTAACCTCCAGACACACCAGTTAGACCCCCCAGTCACACCAGTGAACCCCAGTCACACTAGTTAACCCCCGGTCACACCAGTTAGACCTCCCCAGTCACACCAGTGAACCCCAGGCACACCAGTTAGACCCTCCCCAGTCACTCCAGTTACCCCCCCAGTCACTCCAGTTAACCCCAGTCACACCAGTTACCCCCCCAGTCACACCAGTTTACCCCCCCAGTCGCTCCAGTTACCCCCAGTCACACCAGTTACCCCCCCCAGGGTGTTATGACCCCATAACACCCTGGCCCCCCCAATAACACCCTGCCCCCCCCCATAACACCCTGACCCCCCCCAACACCCTGACCCCCCCCAACACCCTGACCCCCCCCTTAGCACCCTGCCCCCCCATAGCACCCTGACCCCCCCCCATAGCACCCTAACCCCCTTTAACACCCTGCCACCCCAGCACCCTGGCCCCCTCCCCCATAACACCCTGATCCCATAGCACCCTACCCCCCCATAGCACCTGACCCCCCCAGCACCCCATTAACACCCTGCCCCCCCCAGCACCCTGCCCCCATAGCACCCTGCCCTCCCCATAGCACCCTGACACCCCCCCAGCACTCTGGCCCCCCCACCCCATAACACCCTGCCCCCCCGTAACACCCTGACCCCATAGCACCCTGCTCCCCCCCAGCACCCCATAACACCCTGCCCCCCCATAACACCCTGCCCCCCTATAACACCCTGCCCCCCCCATAACACCCTGCCCCCCCCATAACACCCTGACCCCCCCCCTTAACACCCTACCCCCTTTAACACCCTGCCCCCCCAGCACCCTGCCCCCCCCAGCACCCCCCAGCACCCCATACCACCCTGGCCCCCCCATACCACCCTGCCCCCCCCATAGCACCCTGCCCCCCCCATAGCACCCTGACCCCCCCCTCAGCACCCTTCCCCCCCCACCCCATAACACCCTGCCCCCCCAATAACACCCTGCCCCCCCACCCCATAACACCCTGCCCCCCCCATAGCACCCTGACCCCCCCCCAATAGCACCCTGCCCCCCCATAACACCCTGCCCCCCCCACCCCATACCACCCTGACCCCCCCCATAGCACCCTGACCCCCCCCCAATAGCACCCTGCCCCCCCATAACACCCTGCCCCCCCCACCCCATACCACCCTGACCCCCCCCATAGCACCCTGACCGCCCCCCCCATAGCACCCTGACCCCCCCCAGCACCCTGTCTCCCCCCCATAGCACCCTGACCCCATAACACCCTGACCCCCCCCATAACACCCTGACCCCCCCCTCAGCACCCTGCCCCCCCCCCCCATAACGCCCTGACCCCCCCCCATAACACCCTGGCCCCCCCCATAGCACCCTGACCCCATAGCACCCTGCTCCCCCCCAGCACCCCATAGCACCC
Source organism: Clangula hyemalis (assembly GCA_963989345.1). The sequence continues at coordinate 311,269 of OZ022463.1, read as the reverse complement.
CATAACACCCTGCCCCCCCCCAATAACACCCTGCCCCCCCCATACCACCCTGCCCCCCCCCCCCCACCCCAGCCCCCCCCTTACCCCCCCCCGGTCCCCCCCCCTCACCTCGTTGCCGATGAGGTCGACGTTGTGCTGCACCTGGGGCACCCACTGGCGCAGGATGGCGAAGAGCTGCGGCACCGTGGTGCGGGGGTCCAGCAGGATCTCCCGGCACGCCGCGTCGTTGGGGTCGAAGAAGGTGAAGGCTGGGGGGGGGGGGGCCACAATATGGGAGGGGGGGGGGGGCACAATATGGGGGGGGGCACAATATGGTCGGGGGGGAGCGCACCCCGCAGTGCACAACCCCATAGCAGCCAGCGGAGAATCCCCACCGGTGCTGAGAGGGTCCCTGAGGACACGGGGATGTCCCCAGGGTATGGGGGCTGTCCCCAAGGTGGGGGGGGGGCACAAAGTGTGGGGGACACCCCCCCCCCGTGGGGGACACCCCCCCCCCATAGGGGACACCCCCCCGGAGCACAACCCTATAGCAGCCAGCGGAGAATCCCCACTCGGTGCCTCCGAGCCCTCCCCCCCCCAGCGAGGGTCCTTTGCTGTGGAGGGGGGCTCTGTCCCCTGGGGGGGGGGCAGTCCCCATAAAGGGGGGGGGTGGCCCCCGTGGGGTGGGGGGGGGGGGGACAGTCCCCATGTGGGGGGGGTCCCATGGGGGGGTCGTTCCACAAGGTGCACAGGGGACAACCCCATAGCAGCCATCAGAGAACCCCCCCCTCCCCCATAGCATTCTGGGGGGGGGGGGGTCCCTGTGCCCGGGGGGGGGTCCCTGTGCCCCCAAACGTGTCCCCGCGCCCCCCCCTCAGCCCCATACCCCATATGGGGGGTGCGAATCCCCCCCCCCCTTGATGGGGACGAGGGGTGGGGGTGCCCCGTGCTGGGCTTGGGGGGCGCTCAGCGGGGTTGGGGGGGGGCTCAGCAGGGTGGGGGGGGCTCAATGGGGTGGGGGGGGGGTCAGTGGGTTGGGGGGGGTCAGTTTGGTTGGGGGGGGGCTCAGTGGGGTCAGGGGGGGGGCTCACCGTAGTCCTTGGGCAGCGGGGCGGGGGCCGCGGGGTGCACCACCGGCTTCTTGCGCCGCTCCACCACGGGGCTGGGGGCTTCGGGCGGCTGCGCCCCCCCCGCCGGGGGGTCCCCCCCGCGCTCCTTGGTCATGGCGACGGCCTGGGGGGGGGAATAAAAATGGGGGGGGGGGGGGGTTGGGACCTTGGGGGTCCGGGCACCCGCCCCCAGGTGGGGATAAAGGGGATTTAGGGGGGGGCACCCCTGTGGGGTGGGGGGGAGGATTGGGGGGGATGGGGATGGGACTGGGGATGGGATGGGGGATGGGATGGGATTGGGGATGGGATGGGATGAGGATGAGATGCAGATGGGATGGGATTGGGATTGGGATTGGGGATGGGATGGGATTGGGATGGGAATGGGATTGGGGTGGGGGTGGGACTGGGGTGGGATGGGTTTGGGGTGGGGATGGGATGGGATGGGGATGGGATTGGGATGGGATGGGATGGGGATGGGATGGGATGGGGATGGGATGGGATTGGGGTAGGGATGGGATGGGATTGGGATTGGGATTGGGATGGGATGGGATGGGATTGGGATTGGGATGGGATTGGGATGGGATGGGATTGGGATTGGGATAGGGATGGGATGGGATGGGATGGGATGGGATTGGGATTGGGATGGGATGGGATAGGGATGGGATGGGACTGGGGATGGGGTGGGAGTGGGATTGGGATGGGGAAGGAATTGGGATGGGATGGGATTGGGATGAAATCGGGATGGGGATGGAGTGGAATTGGGGTGGGAATGGGATGGGGCTGGGGCTGGAGAAGGAATTGGGATGGGGTTAGGATGGAATTAGGATGGGATGAGGATGGGATGGGAATGGGGATGGGATTGGGATGGGGATGGGGAAGGGATGGGGATGGGATTGGGATGCAGATTGGGATGTGGATGAGGGATGGGATGAGATGGGGAAGGAATTGGGATGGGATGAGGATGGGGTGGGAATGGGGTGGAATTGGGATGGGGATGGGGATGGGATGGGAAGGGGATGGGATGGGAAGGGGATGTGATGGGGATGGGATTGGGGTGGGATTGGGAGGCAGATTGGGATGGGATGGGGATGGGATGGGGATGGGATTGGGATGGGAATGGGATGGAATTGGGGTGGGGATGGGGCTGGAGAAGGAATTGGGATGGGGATGGGATGGGATGGGGATGGGGAAGGAATTGGGATGGGATTGGGATGGGATTGGGGTGGGACTGGGGTGGGACTGGGGTGGGATTGGGGTGGGATTGGGGTGGGATTGGGGTGGAGATGGGGATAGGATGGGGATGGGATGGGGATGGGATGGGGATGGGATTGGGATGCAGATTGGGATGCGGATGGGGATGGGATGGGAAGGGAAGGGATGGTGATGTGATGGGGATGTGATGGTAGTGGGATTGGGATGGGATTGGGGTGGGGATGGGATTGGGGTGGGATTGGGATGGGATTGGGGTGGGATTGGGGTGGGGATGGGATTGGGATGCAGATTGGGATGCGGATGGGGATGGGATGGGGATGGCGATGTGATGGGGATGTGATGGGGGTGGGATTGGGGTGGGATTGGGGTGGGATTGGGATTGGGGTGGGGATGGGATTGGGGTGGGGAAGGGCTGGAACGGGGCCGGGTTGGGGAAGGCAGCGACGCGGGGCCGGTACCGGGCCGGGCTCCGGGCACCGCACGGGGGCTGCGGGGCCGGGTCCAGGCCGTGCCCCCCCCCCCCCCAGCTCCTCCACCCCATAGGCCCCGGTTGCGATCGTTTCGCGGGGCCGGGGCCGTGCCCGGTGGTGCCCCCCCCGCCCCCCTCCCCCCTCCCGCCCCCCCCCCCGCCCCGCTCCCCCCCGGTACCTGCCGGGGACGCGGCCGCCGGGCTGGGCTGGGCGCTGCGCGCATGCGCGGCCCGCCCGGGGGGAGGGCGAGGGGGGGGGGGCGCGGGGGCGGGGGCGGGGGGGGATGTAGGGGGGGTAGGGGGGGTATAGGGGGTATAGGGGATATGGGGGATATGGGGGATATAGGGGGCTGGGGGGGATATAGGGGGCTATAGGATCTAAAGAGGGGCTGTAGGATCTATGGGGGCTATAGGATCTATAGGGGGCTATGGGGAATATAGGGGCTATAGGGGACATAGGGGGATATAGGATCTAAAGGGGGGCTATGTGGGCTATTTGATCTATGGGGGATATAGGATCTATAGGGGGCTAGGGGGGATATAGGGGCTATGGGGGGCTAGGGGGGATATAGGGGGCTGGGGGGCTATGAGGGATATAGGGGGCTAGGGGGGATATAGGATCTATAGGGGGCTAGGGGGGACATAGGATCTATAGGGGGCTAAGGGGGATATAGGGGGATATAGGATCTAAAGGGGGGCTATGGGGGATATAGAGGCTATAGGGGGCTAGGGGGGATGTAGGGGCTATGGAGGGGCTATGGGGGATATAGGGGGCTATGGGGACTATAGGGGGCTAGGGGGGATATAGGGGCTATAGGGGGCTAGGAGGATATAGGACCTATAGGGGGCTATGGGGGATATAGGAGCTATGGGGGCTAGGGGGGATATAGGGGGCTATAGGATCTATAGGAGGCTATGGGGGCTATAGGGGATATAGGATCTATAGGAGGGCTATGGGGGATATAGGATCTAAAGGGGGGCTATGGGGGCTATAGGATCTATGGGGGATATAGGACCTATAGGGGGCTATGGGGGATATAGGGGCTATAGGGGGCTAGGGGGGATATAGGATCTAAAGGGGGCTATGGGGGCTATAGGATCTATGGGGGATATAGGATCTATAGGAAGGCTATGGGGGATATAGGGGGCTATAGGGGCGATGGGGCATATAGGATCTATAGGGGGGCTATAGGGGCTATGGGGGATATAGGATCTATAGGGGGCTGGGGGGGCTATGGGGGATATAGGATCTATAGGGGCTATAGGATCTATAGGGGCTATGGGGGCTATAGGATCTACGGGGGCTATAGGAGCTATAGAGACTATAGGGGCTATAGGGCTTAGGGGGGCTATAGAGGCTATGAGGGCTATAGGATCTGTGGGGTTATGGGGGCTATGAGGGCTATGGAATCTATAGGAGCTATAGGAGCTATAGGGGCTAAGGGGGGCATAGGGGTTGTGGGGGTTATGGGACCATGGGACCTATGTGGACATGGGGGCTATGGGGACTATAGGGGCTACGGCATCCCTGGGGACTATGGGTAATATAGGGGCTATAGGGGTCAAAGAGCAAGTTTGGAGGCTATAGCGGCTGCAGAGCAGCTATAGGGAACTATAGGGGACAAGGAGTATGGTCTGGGATCTGTGGGGCTGTACGGGCTGCAGAGCAGCTATAGGGGCTGAGAAGCAACTATAGGGGCTATAGGGGAATATAGGGGGCAAGGAGCAACTACGGGGGCTGTGGGATCCATAGGGACTGCTGAGCAGCTATGGGGCCATAGGAGCTGCAGAGCAGCTATAGGTGACTATAGGGGCAGGGAGCAGCCTTGGGGGCTATAGGGGGCTGCAGAGCAGCTATAGGTGACTATAGGGGCAGGGAGCAGCCTTGGGGGCTATAGGGGGCTGCAGAGCAGCTATAGGTGACTATAGGGGCAGGGAGCAGCCTTGGGGGCTATAGGGGGCTGCAGAGCAGCTATAGGTGACTATAGGGGCAGGGAGCAGCTATTAGAACCGCGGGGGCTACAGGACACCTATAGAGGGCGTGCAGGACCAGCAGCAGCTATAGGGGCTGAGGGAAGCTATAGGGGCTGAGGGGGCCCGAAGGGCTATAGTGGCCCACGAGCAGCTCTGGGAGGGGCCTATAGGAGCTGGTGAGGGGCTATAAAGGACCAGGGGGCACCTATGGGGACCTATAGGCTCTGGGGAGGGGCTATAGATGCCGGGGGACAGCTCTATAGGGGCCCGAGGGCTCTATAGGGAGCTGGGCGGGGGTGGTAGGAGGCGGAGGGCAGCTATTTGGGGCGGTGATGAACCTATAGAGGCTGGGAGGAACCTATAGGGGTCGGGGAGGAACCCATAGGAACCTATAGGGGGCTGGGAGGAGCCTATAGGAACCTATAGGGGGTGGGGAGGAACCTATAGGGGGCTGGGAGGAGCCTATAGGAACCTATAGGGTGTGGGGAGAAACCTATAGGGGGTGGGGAGGAATCTATAGGAACCTATAGGGGGCTGGGAGGAGCCTATAGGAACCTATAGGGGGCTGGGAGGAACCTATGGGGGTGGGGAGGAACCTATAGGAACCTATAGGGGGCAGGGAGGAACCTATAGGAACCTATAGGGGGCGGGGAAGAGCCTATAGGAACCTATAGGGGGCGGGGAGGAGCCTATAGGGGGTGGAGAGGAACCTAGAGGGGGCTGGGAGGAGCCTATAGGAACCTATAGGGGGCGGGGAGGAACCTATAGGAACCTATAGGGTGTGGGGAGAAACCTATAGGGGGTGGGAGGAACCTATAGGGACCTATAGGGGGTGGGGAGGAGCCTATAGGGGGTGGGAGGAACCTATAGGAACCTATAGGGGGTGGGGAGGAACCTATAGGAATCTATAGGGGGCAGGGAGGAACCTATAGAGGGCTGGGAGGAGCCTATAGGAACCTATAGGGGGCGGGGAGGAACCTATAGGAACATATAGGGGGTGGTGAGGAATCTATAGGAACCTATAGGGGGCTGGGAGGAGCCTATAGGAACCTATAGGGGGCGGGGAGAAACCTATAGGGACCTATAGGGTGTGGGGAGGAGCTATAGGGTCTGCGGAAGGGCTGTATGGGGGCTATAGGGGCAGGGAGCCCCCCCCGGCTGTCACACACAGACCCCCCCAGGCGCTTTCTGTCCTTTATTTAAAATAAACCCGAAATACAAAAATAGAGCAGCCCCCCCCCAAATCCTGCAACCAAGGGGGGGAGGGGCACGAGGGTCACCGACCCCCTGCAGTGTCCCATGGCCGGGGGGGGGGGGGGGGCACTGGGGACACCTCATGGTCCCAGGGGGTGACATTTGGGGGTCCCCAAGGGGCGGGGAGCAGCACAGGGTGGCCCCCCCGGGAGGTTGGGGACAGTCCCCGGGCCTTGGGGGGGTGTCCCCAGCTTCTGGGGGGGGGTCCCCAGCTTCTGGGGGGGGTCCCCTGGCTTTGGGGGGGGTCCCCAGCTTCTGGGGGGGGTCCCTTGGTTTTGGGGGGTCCCCTGGCCTTGGGGGGGGTGTCCCCAGGTTTTGGGGGGTCCCCTGGCCTTGGTGGGGTGTCCCCAGCTTCTGGGGGGGGTCCCCTGGCTTTGGGGGGTCCCCTGGCCTTGGGGGGGGGTCCCTTGGTTTTGGGGGGGTGTCCCCAGCTTCTGTGGGGGGTCCCCTGGCCTTGGGGGGGGTGTCCCCTGGCCTCAGGGGGGTCTCTTGGCTTTTGGGGGTGTCCCCAGCTTCTGGGGGGGGGTCCCCGGCTTCAGGGGGGGGTCATCCCCAGCTTCTGGGGGGACCCCTGGCCTTGGGGGGGTGTCCCCAGCTTCGGGGGGGGTCCCTGGCTTTGGGGGTGCCCCTGGCTTTGGGGGGGGGGTCTCCTGGCTTTGGGGGTGTCTCCTGGCTTCTGGGGGGGTCCCCAGCTTCTGGGGGGGTCCCCGGCTTCAAGAGGGGGTCCCTGGCCTCGGGGGTGTCATCCCCAGCTTCTGGGGGGGTCCCTTGGTTTTGGGGGGTCCCCTGGCCTTGGGGGGGTGTCCCCAGGTTTTGGGGGGTCCCCTGGCCTTGGGGGGGGTCCCCTGGCCTTGGGGGGGGTCCCCAGCTTCTGGGGGGGGGTCCCCCGGCCTTGGGGGGGGTCCCCAGCTTCTGGGGGGGTCCCTGGCTTTGGGGGTGCCCCTGGCTTCAGGGGGGGGTCTCCTGGCTTCGGGGGTGTCCCCCGGCTTCTGGGGGGGGTGTCCCCAGCTTCTGGGGGGGTCCAGCTCTGCAGGACGCCCCCGAGCACAGCAGTGTCCCCAGCTGTTGGTGGCACCCCGCGACGGTGGCACCGCGTCACGGCTGCTGCGGGCCGAGGTCCCCCGATGTCCCCAATGTCTCCGGTGTCCCCAACGTCCCCGGGGGGGGCAGGGCTGTCCCCGGTGTCCCCGGGGGGGGCAGGGCGTAGAGCAGCGCGTCCTCGGCCTCGCCGCAGATGATGGTGACGGCGCCAGGGGGGTCCGGTGGCAGGCAGGCCTGGGGGGGGGGGGACAGAGGGGGACAATGGGGTGACAATGACACCGGGGTGACACCTCCGACTGTCCCCGGCGGGGTTTGGGCTGTGGTGGGGTGGTGACACCCCGCAGGGGGCGGTGTCACCCTTCTGGGGTCGCTGTCACCCCATGAGGGATGGATGGCATCACCCTTTGGGGGAACGCGTCACCCTTTGGGGTCATTGTCACCCTTTGGGGACCCTTCACCCTTTGGGGACAGTGTCACCTTTTTGGGGACCCTTCACCCCTTTGGGATCAGCATCACCCTTTTTGGGGAAATGGTGTCACCCTTTGGGGACAGTGTCACCCTTTGGGAACCCTTCACCTTTTTGGGATGCTTCACCCCTTTGGGGACATTTGGAGAAACCCTTTACCCTTTGGGGACAGTGTCACCTTTTTGGGGACCCTTCACCCTTTTGGGGACAGTGTCACCCTTTTGGGATCAGCGTCACCCTTTGGGGATGCTTCACCCTTTTGGGGACAGCGTCACCCTTTAGGGGAAATGGTGTCACCCTTTGGGGACACATGAAACCCTTCACCCTTTTGGGGTCACTCTCACCCTCTGGGGACGGTGTCACCCTTTGGGAACCCTTCACCCTTTTGGGGTCAGCATCATCCTTTGGGGGAAATGGTGTCACCCTTTGGGGACCCTTCACCCTTTTGGGGATGGCATCACCTTTTGGGGACAGTCTCATCCTTTGGGAACCCTTCACCCTTTTGGGATGCTTCACCCTTTTGGGGACAGTGTCACCCCTTTGGGGACCCTTCACCCTTTTGGGATGGTGTCACCCTTTTGGGAACGCTTCACCCTTTGGGGACAGCATCACCCTCTGGGGACAGTGTCACCAGGGATGGTGGCACCCTTCTGGGGGACTGCATCAACCTTTTGGGGGAACACTTCACTGTTTGGGGTCGTTGTCACCCTTTTGGGATGGTGCCACCCTTTGGGAACCCTTCAGCCTTTTGGGGATGGCATCACCCCTTTGGGAAGCCTTCACCCTTTTGGGGATGGCGTCACCTTTTTGGGGACCAGTGTCACCAGGGCTGGTGGAACCCTTTTCTGGTGGAACCCTTCACCCTTTTGGGGACGGCGTCACCTTTTTGTGGGACGGTGTCACCCTTTGGGGGAACCCTTCACCCTTTTGGGGTCAGCATTACCCTTTGGGGGAAATGGTGTCACCCCTTTGGGGGAATGCTTCACCCTTTGGGGGACAGTGTCAACCCTTTGGGGACCCTTCACCCTTTTAGGATGCTTCACCCTTTTGGAGATAGTGCCACCCCTTTGGGGTCAGCATCAGCGTTTTGGGGGAACACTTTACCCTTTGGGGACGGTGTCACCCTTTGGGAACCCTTCACCCTTTTGGGGTCAGCATCACCCTTTGGGGGAAATGGTGTCACCCCTTTGGGGGAACGCTTCACCCTTTGGGGACCCTTCACCCTTTTAGGATGCTTCACCCTTTTGGGGACAGCATCACCTTTTTGAGGACGGCGTCACCCTTTGGGAACCCTTCACCCTTTTGGGGTCACCCTCACCCTCTGGGCTCACCCTCGCCCTTTTGGGGTCACCCTCACCCTTTTGGGGTCACCCTCGCCTACCTCCTGGAGCAGCCGGGCCGTCTCGGGGGGGCGCAGATGCCGGAGCAGCCCCTCCATGGCCTCCAGACGGGCGCAGTGGCGCCGGTGCCGCTGCTGCAGCACCTTCACCTTGCGCTGCAGCAGCAGCACCACCCCCAGCAGCTCGGCGGCGCTCAGCTCGGCCCCCCCGGCGTGGGGCAGCGGCTGAGGGGGGGCCACAAACGTCTCCGGGACCGTCTCGACGTACGCCAGCACCGGGGGGGGCTCCTCGGGGCTCCCCGGGGTGGAGGAGGGCGTTGGTTCCACCGTGGGATGGAAAGGGATGGGGACGGCCTCTTGTAGGGTGGGATCGGGGGCCGGGGGGTGTCCCGGTGGTGGCGACGCCGTGGGGTTCTCCGGGGGGGGCTGCTCAGGCTGGGGGGCGCGCGGGGGCTTGGCAGGACTCGGCCGTTTCTGTGGGGGGGGGGGGATAAAATGGGGTTGAGCAGTGCTGGGTGGTCCCACAGAGACTGAGCGGGGCGGGGATGGCTCACTGGGGGGGGTTCTCCCCAGAAATCCTATTTTGGGGGGTCCTGAGATGATGGGTCAGCTTCTGGGGGGGTTGCAAATGTCCCTGGGGGGCTTCCGAGTCGCTCCGGGGAGCTGCTAGCCCCCTCCAGTCCCTTCTGCGGGGGGGTCCCTCCCCCAGAGACCCTTCTAGACCCTTCTGAGGGGGTTTCTCGAGGCCCCTAGCGCCTCCCAGGGACCTTCCAGACCCCCCCCCGGGACACCTCTGGGGGGCACAGCCCTTCCCCGGGGGCTTTGGGATGTTTCTGGGAAGGATTTTGGGAGCTTCCAGATCCTTCCAGAAAGCTGCCGGGTGCTTCTAGAGCCCCCTGGGCCGCCCCCAGGACCCCCCGGGCCGCCCCCAGGACCCCCCGGGCCGCCCCCAGGACCCCCCGGGCCGCCCCCAGGACCCCCCGGGCCGCCCCCAGGACCCCCCGGGCCGCCCCCAGGACCCCTTGGATGCTTCTGCGACCTCCTAAACCCATCTGGGGGAGCTTCTAGAGGCTTCCAGAGAGCTCCCCAAAGCCGTCAGGAGTCCCAAGGGCAGCAGGGGGGGGGGGCTCACCGGGGGGGTGCCGGGGCCGGGGAAGATGGTGGGGACGGCGTCGGGCCGCAGGTAGCGGACGCCCCAGCGGTACTCGAAGCAGGAGGGCTCGAAGTGGTCGCTGCAGAGGTGCTGGTGCCGGGTGGGCACCCAGTGCTCCTGCCGCATCTGCGCCAGCCATTGCCGCAGCCGGGCCGCGTCCTGCAGCGGGAACCTGCGGGGGGGGGGGAGCAAAGAAAGGTCAGGGGGGCAGCCCCGGGGCTAAAAAGGGGGGTCTGGGGGGTAGCAGGGGGGTTGGGGGGGGATCTGGGGGTGATGGGGAACTGTTTGGGGGGGGGACCTGGGGATGACAGGGGGCCCTGGGGGTGGGGTGGGGTCTGGGGGTGATGGGGGACCCTCGGGGGGGGTCTGTCGGAGGTGATAGGGACCCTAGGGTGGGATTGGGGGCAACAGGGGACCCCGGGGGGGGTCTAGGGGTGATAGGGGACCCCGGCAGAGGGGTCTGGGAGTTATGGGGACCCCGGGGGGAAGGGCTGGGGGTGACGGGGGACCCCGGGGGGGGAAATCTGGGGGCCCCGGGGGGTGTCTGGGGGTAACAGGGGACCCCGGGGGGGCAGTTGAGGGTTACGAGGAACCCCAGGGGTGGATCTGGGGGCGAAAGGGACCCCGAGGGGAGCTGTCAGGAGCGACAGAGGACACCGGGGGGGGTCTGGGGGTGATAGGTGACCCCGGGGGGGGGCGGTTGGGGGTTACAGGACCCCGGGAGAGGGGGGCTGGGGTAACTGGAGACACGGGGGGGGCTGTCTGGGGGTGATGGGGATCCCGGGGGGGGGCTGAAGGGAGCGACGGGGACTCTGGGGTGGGAATCTGGGGGCACCGGGGGGCGGGTCTAGGGCTGATGGGGGACCCCGGGGGGGGGGTCTGGGGCTGACAGGGGACCCCGGGGGGGGGTGTCTGGGGGCGACAGGGGACCCGGTGGGGGATCTGGAGGCGACGAGGACCCCGGGGGGGGGGGGGGGATCTGGGGGTCCTGGGGGGTGCCTGAGGGCAACGGGGACCCCGGAGGGGGTGTCGGGGGCCCCGGGGGGGTTCCGAGGCCTCGAAGGGAGCAAGGAGCGGGCCCGGGGCCTGCAGCCCTGCCCCCCAGAACCCGCCGGTGCCCCCCAGAACCCCCTGGAGCCCCCCCAGAACCCCCCAGACGCTCTCCCGGTGCCCCCCCCAGCCCCCCGGTACCGACTTGTAGAAGCTGAGGCGGCGGCCGGGGCCCCGGGCCTGCCCCGCGGCGTTGGAGCAGTGCGGGGCCCGGCACGACTTGGGCATGGCCGCCGCCGTCTGGCGTCTGACGTCACCACGCACGGCGCATGCGCGCTGCGCCGCCGCCGCCGTCGCCGTAGCAACGGCGCATGCGCGGTGAGGGGGAGGGGGGGAGCCGTGGCCATGGCAACGAGGCCTAGCCTGGGGGGGAGGGAGGTAAAAGGGGGGAGCTGTGAGGGGAGAGAGGGCGGCGTGGGGGGGCTCGGAGCCCCCCGTAGCGCCCCGGGGCCGTTTCTGACGCCGTTCATAACCGCCCTCGGTAGGGGTTGAGGGAAACGGCCGCGACGCCGCGGTGGCGGCGACGGGATTCGAACCCGCGGCCCGCTGGGCGGGGAGGGGGCGGGACTATGAGAAAGCCGCGCGGCGATTGGCGGAGCGCGGCGCTGAGTGGCAGGTGCCCGAGGGGCGGCGCCCTGCCCGGCGGCGCCGCGCTGCTATTGGTCGCGGAGAGGGAGGCGGGCGGTGAGCGGCGGGCCCGGTGGCCAATGGGGTGGCGAGGCCGGCTTTGCGCGCGCGGTTCGGAGCGGATACCGGAGGGGGGGGGACCCGGAGCCATGGCGGCGGCCGGGGGGGAGGGCGGCGAGGAGGGGGGGGCCTCGCACCTCGTCCTGAGGCGGTGCTGGCGGCACGAGGCGGTGAGGGGGGGCTGGGGGGCGGGGGAGGGGGTTTGGGGGGGGGCCACAATGGGGGGGGGGCAGGAATTGGGGGGGGGCTGGGGGAGGGGGCAGGAATTGGGGGGGGGCTGGGGGGGGGGCAGGAATTGGGGGGGGGCTGGGGGAGGGGGCAGAAATTGGGGGGGCTGGGGGAGGGGGAAGGAATTGGGGGGGGCAGGAATTGGGGGGGGAGCTGGGGGAGGGGGCAGAAATTGGGGGGGCTGGGGGAGGGGGCAGGAATTGGGGGGGGGGCTGGGAGGGGGGCAGGAATTGAGGGGGGTCTCCAGGGAACGGGGTAGGGGTTGAGGGGGGGCTGGGGGAGGGGGCAGAAATTGGGGGGGGCAGGAAATTGGGGTTGGGGGGGCAGAAATGGGGGGGGCTGGGGGAGGGGGCAGGAATTGGGGGGGGGCTGGGGGAGGGGCAGAAATTGGGGGGGGGCAGGAATTGGGGGGGCAGGAATTGGGGAGGGAGCTGGGGGGGGGGAAGAAATTGGGGGGGGCTGGGGGGGGCAGGAACTGGGGGGGGGGTCTCCAGGGAATGGGGTAGGGGTTGGGGGGGGGCCTGAGGAAGGGGGCAGAAATTGGGGGGGGGCAGGGAATTGGGGGGGGCTGGGGGGGGGCAGGAATTGGGGAGGGAGCTGGGGGGGGGAAGAAATTGGGGGGGCTGGGGGAGGGGGCAGGAATTGAGGGGGGGCTGGGGGGGGCAGGAATTGGGGGGGTTCTCCAAGGAACAGGGTAGGGGTTGGGGGGGGGGCTGGGGGAGGGAGCAGGAATTGGGGGGGGGTCTCCAGGTATTGGGGGAGGGGTTGGGGGTGGGCAGAGGTTGGGGGGGGGGGCTTAAGAATTGGGGGGGAGCTTGGGGAGGGGGTAGGATTTTGGGTGGGGGGGAGCTCTGGGGAGTGGGGGAGGGGTTGAGGGGTTAGGAATTGGGGGGGGGGCTTGGGGAGGGGGGTAGGAATTAGGGAGGGGTGTGGAGGGGGCAATATTGGGGGGGGGGGCAGGGTTTGGGGAGGGGGCAGGACTTTGGGGGGGGGCAGGACTTTGGGGGGGGCAGAAGTTGGGGAGGGGGCAGGATTTTGGGGGGGGGGGGAGGGCTCCATGGAGGGTGGCAGAGTGTGGGGAGAGGGCAGGAACCGGGGGGGGGGGGGGGGGCGGGCATGGAGGGGGTAGAGCTTGGGGAGGGGACCAGATTTGGGGGGGGGGGGGGGGGGGGCTCCATGGGAGGGGGGGGGCAGCATTTAGGAAGTGGGGGGGGGGGTCGTGGAGGGGGGGGGAGGGTGAGGCTTGGGAAAGGGGGCAGGATCTGGGGGGGGGGATCCCCATGGGGGAGTTGCAGAGCATCCAGCAGGGGTGAAACCCCCCCCAAGGATCGGGGTTCCCCCCCTGGGGATCGGGGTCGACCCCCCCTGGGGATCGGGGTGACCCCCCCAGGGGATCGGGGTGACCCCCCCAGGGGATCGGGGTGCCCCCCCCGAGGATTGGGGTGCCCCCCCCAGGGGATTGGGGTGACCCCCTGGGGATCGGGGTGACCCCCCCCAAGGATCGGGGTGACCCCCCCAGGGATCGGGGTGACCCCCCCAGGGATTGGGGTGCCCCCCAGGGGATTGGGGTGACCCCCTGGGGATCGGGGTGCCCCCCCCCAGGGGATCGGGGGTGCCACGGGTGCTGCCCCCCCCCCAGGTGAGGCTGCAGAAGGTGCTGGGGGTCACGGCGCAGAGCGGCAGCGGCCTGGCCTGCGACCCGAGCTCGGGGCAGCTCGCCTACCCGGCCGGGTGAGCCTCATTAGGGCAATTAGCCGAGCCTTAAAACCCACCACGGAAGGCTCCTAGGTGTGGGGGGGGGTCCCTTGTGTCCCTCTGCGAGCCCCCCCCCCCCCCCCCCCCCCCCCCCACCCCCTCGTTTGCAGGTGCGTGGTCGTCCTCGTGAATCCCCGCGCCGGCACCCCAGAGGCACCTCCTCAACGCCTCCAGGTAGCGCGCGGGGCCGGGCCGGGGGCACCCACGGTGCCTTTGGGGCTGAAATGTGCAGCCCGAAGCTCCCGTTCCCGTAACGTCCCCCCAAAGCTCCCCTTTCTCGTAATGTCCCCCAAAAGTTCCCCTTTCCCTTAATATCACCCCAAAACTTTCCCATAATGTCCCCCTGAAGCTCCCTTTTCCCTCAACGTGCCCCCAAAACTCCCCCTCGACATCCCCTTGAAGCTCCCCTTTCCCTTAACGTCCCCCCCAAAGCTCCCCTTTCTCGTAATGTCCCCAAAAAGCTCCCCTTTCCCTTAATATCACCCCAAAACTTTCCCCTAACGTCCCCCCCAAAGCTCCCTTTTCCCTCAACGTCCCCCCAAAGCTCCCCTATCCCTCAACGTCCCCCCCAAAGCTATCCCAAAGTTCCCCTTTCCCTTAACATCACCCCAAAGCTTTCCCTTGACGGCCCCCCGAAGCTCCCCTTTCTCTTAATGTCCCCCAAAGCTCCCCTTTCCCTTAATATCACCCCAAAACTTTCCCCTAACGTCCCCCCCAAAGCTCCCTTTTCCCTCGATGTGCCCCCAAAGCTCTCCCTTAACATCCCCCCAAGCTCCCCTTTTCCTTAATATCACCCCAAAACTTCCCCTAATGTCCCCCTGAAGCCCCCCTTTCCCTTAATGTCCCCCCAAAGCTCTCCCTCGACGTCCCCCCAAAGCTCCCCTTTCCCCTAACGTCACCCCAAAGCTTTCCCCTGATGTCCCCCCCAAAGCTCCCCTTTCTCTTAACGTCCCCAAAAAGTTCCCCTTTCCCTTAATATCACCCCAAAACTTCCCCTAATGTCCCCCTGAAGCCCCCTTTCCCTTAATGTCCCCCCAAAGCTCCCTTTTCCCTCAACGTGCCCCCAAAACTCCCCCTCGACATCCCCTTGAAGCTCCCCTTTCCCTAACGTCCCCCCAAAGCTCCCCTTTCTCGTAATGTCCCCAAAAAGCTCCCCGTTCCCTTAATATCACCCCAAAACTTTCCCCTAACGTCCCCCCCAAAGCTCCCTTTTCCCTCAACGTCCCCCCAAAGCTCCCCTATCCCTCAACGTCCCCCCAAAGCTATCCCAAAGTTCCCCTTTCCCTTAACATCACCCCAAAGCTTTCCCTTGACGGCCCCCCGAAGCTCCCCTTTCTCTTAATGTCCCCCCAAAGCTCCCCTTTCCCTTAATATCACCCCAAAACTTTCCCCTAACGTCCCCCCCAAAGCTCCCTTTTCCCTCGATGTGCCCCAAAGCTCTCCCTTAACATCCCCCCAAGCTCCCCTTTTCCTTAATATCACCCCAAAACTTCCCCTAATGTCCCCCTGAAGCCCCCCTTTCCCTTAATGTCCCCCCAAAGCTCTCCCTCGACGTCCCCCCAAAGCTCCCCTTTCCCCTAACGTCACCCCAAAGCTTTCCCCTGATGTCCCCCCAAAGCTCCCCTTTCTCTTAACGTCCCCAAAAAGTTCCCCTTTCCCTTAATATCACCCCAAAACTTCCCCTAATGTCCCTCCGAAGCTCCCCTTTCCCTCAACGTGCCCCCAAAGCTCTCCCTTGACATCCCCTTGAAGCTCCCCTTTCCCTTAATGTCCCCCCAAAGCTCCCCTTTCCCTTAATATCACCCCAAAACTTTCCTCTAATGTCCCTCTGAAGCCCCCCTTTCCCTTAATGTCCCCCCAAAGCTCCCTTTTCCCTCGATGTGCCCCCAAAGCTCTCCCTTAATGTCCCCCCAAAGTTCCCCTTTCCCTTAATATCACCCCAAAACTTTCCCCTAATGTCCCCCCCCAAAGCTCCATTTTCCCTCGATGTCCACCCAAAGCTCCCCTATCCCTCGACATCCCCCCAAGGCTATCCCAAAGTTCCCCTTTCCCTTAATATCACCCCAAATCTTTCCCCTAATGTCCCTCTGAAGCCCCCCTTTCCCTTAACGTCCCCCCAGAGCTCCCCTTTCCCCTAACATCACCCCAAAGCTTTCCCCTGACGGCCCCCCAAAGCTCCCCTTTCTCGTAATGTCCCCAAAAAGTTCCCCTTTCCCTTAATATCACCCCAAAACTTCTCCTAATGTCCCCCTGAAGCCCCCCTTTCCCCTAATGTCCCCCCAAAGCTCCCTTTTCCCTCAACGTGCCCCCAAAACTCTCCCTCGATATCCCCTTGAAGCTCCCTGTTCCCTTAACGTCCCCCCAAAGCTCCCCTTTCCCCTAACGTCACCCCAAAGCTTTCCCCTGACATCCCCCCGAAGCTCCCCTTTCTCGTAATATCCCCAAAAAGTTCCCCTTTCCCTTAATATCACCCCAAAACTTCCCTTAATGTCCCCCCAAAGCTCCCTTTTCCCTTGACGTGCCCCCAAAGCTCCCCTTTCCCTTAATATCACCCCAAAACTTTCCCCTAATGCCCCCCCGAAGCTCCCCTTTCCCTCAACGTGCCCCCAAAACTCTCCCTCGACAGCCCCCTGAAGCTCCCCGTTCCCCTAACATCCCCCCAGAGCTCTCCCTCGACGTCCCCCCAAAGCTCCCCTTTCCCTTAACATCACCCCAAAGCTTTCCCCTGACGGCCCCCCGAAGCTCCCCGTTCCCTTAATGTCCCCCCAAAGCTCCCCTTTCCCTTAATATCACCCCAAAACTTTCCCTAATGTCCCTCCGAAGCTCCCCTTTCCCTCAACGTGCCCCCAAAGCTCTCCCTTGACATCCCCTTGAAGCTCCCCTTTCCCTTAATGTCCCCCCAAAGCTCCCCTTTCCCTTAATATCACCCCAAAACTTTCCTCTAATGTCCCTCTGAAGCCCCCCTTTCCCTTAATGTCCCCCCAAAGCTCCCTTTTCCCTCGATGTGCCCCCAAAGCTCTCCCTTAATGTCCCCCCAAAGTTCCCCTTTCCCTTAATATCACCCCAAAACTTCCCCTAACGTCCCCCTGAAGCCCCCCTTTCCCCTAATGTCCCCCCAAAGCTCCCTTTTCCCTCAGTGTGCCCCCAAAACTCTCCCTCGACATCCCCTTGAAGCTCCCCGTTCCCTTAACGTCCCCCCAAAGCTCTCTTTTCCCTCAATGTGCCCCCAAAGCACCCCTTTCCCCTAACGTCACCCCAAAAAGTTCCCCTTTCCCTTAACATCACCCCAAAGCTTTCCCCTGACGTCCCCCCTAAGCCCCCCGTTCCCCTAACGTCCCCCCAAATCTCTCCCTCGACCGTCCCCCCAACCAAAGCACCCAAACCCCACCGTTTTCCAGGAAAACCGTCAGCGCGTTGGCCTTCTCCCCCGACGGGAAGCTCGTTGTCACCGGCGAGGTGAGGGGGCCCCTTCTCACCTTCACCCCCCTTTATCCTTCCCCAGACCCCACAAATCCTCGGCGGCGGGGTGGAGCAGCCGGGCTCCTTCCCCCCACCTCTCCCTTTTAACCTTTTCCACCCCATTTCCATTTCCCCTTTGCAACTTTTGCAATTTCCACCCGGCGACCCCGTTCCCCTCCAACTCAGAGCAGAGCCCAGCCGCGGGGGGGGGTGCTGGGAAGCTGGGGCCGTTTTGGGGTGGTTTTGGGGCCGTTTGGGGCCGTTTTGGGTCCGTTTGGGGCCGTTTTGGGGTGGTTTTGGGGTGGTTTTGGGGCCGGTTTGGGGCCGTTTGGGGCCGTTTTGGGGCCGTTTGGGGCCGTTTTGGGGTGGTTTTGGGGCCATTTTGGGGTGGTTTTGGGGCCGGTTTGGGGCCGTTTGGGGCCGTTTGGGGGCCGTTTGGGGCCGTTTTGGGGCCGTTTGGGGCCGTTTTGGGGCCGTTTGGGGCTGTTTTGGGGTGGTTTTGGGGCCATTTTGGGGTGGTTTTGGGGCCGTTTGGGGCCGTTTGGGGGCCGTTTTGGGGCGGTTTTGGGGGCGTTTTGGGGCCGTTTTGGGGCCGTTTGGGGGCGTTTTGGGGCCGTTTTGGGGGCGTTTTGGGGCGCAGATGGCTCGTTAGCTGACTCTACTAATAAACAACACAGGGGGAGCACCAAGGGGGGCTGCCGTAGCTCTGTGCTCGCTGTATCGTGGTGACCCTATAGAATTCAGGCGCGTGTCCTCGTGTCCTACGTCACCCTATTGCTCTTACAACCTCACCCTACAACGTTCAGCCCTCCGTCCTCCCAAAATCAGGCAGGATACAGCCGTGAGGGTTGGGATGGCACGAAGGGGGGGCCGTAACCAGGCAGGTTTTTTTACCCCCCTGTTTGCACCACGGGGGTAGCTGGGGAGAGGATTTGAGCCCTTTTTTTTTTGGGGTCAAACCTCTCCCCGCAGAACGGGCACTGCCCGGCCGTCCGCGTCTGGGACGTGGAGGAGCGGGCGCAGGTCTCGGAGCTGCGCGGCCACAAGCACGGCGTCGCCTGCGTGGCCTTCTCGCCCGGCGCCGAGTACCTGGTGTCGGTGGGCCACCGGCACGACAGGGTCGTCAACGTCTGGGACTGGAAGGTGCCCTCGGGTTTCCCCCAAATTCCCCCAAACCGAGGGGCGAGGCGGCCTTTTCCCCCGGCTGCTCGCTCTTGGTGTTTTTTTTTTTGGGGTATTCCTGGGGGGTTTTTGGGGGGGGGGTCCCGCTGACAGCCCCGTGCTTCTCCCCGAGCAGAAAGGGGCCCTGGTGGCGTCCAACAAGGTGTCCTGCAGGGTGACGGCCGTGGCCTTCTCCGAGGACGGTTACTTCGTCACCGTGGGGCAGCGCCACGTCAAGTTCTGGTTCCTGGACTCCACCAGGGAGCTGAAGGTGAGGGGGGGGGGGGGGGGGGGGCTTTGCTGACGCCCTCCCGGGCTGAAACGGGGCCGGGGGGGGGGTTCAATAACCCCTTCCTTATCGGGGAGCGTGGGGACGGGGCACAATTTCGGCTTTCTGAACCGAAAGAGGGCAGATTTAGGTTAGACTGGAGCCGAGGAGCCGTGGTGGGGACGCTCCAGCGAGCTCCCTGGTGCTCCAACTCCTCGTTTCGAGCACCAGGACCCCCCGGGAGCGCTGCCACAGGCGGCGTTTGCCCCCGCTGGCACCGCTTTGCCCCCCTCTCCCCGCAAAAGCAAGGGGTCTGTGGCCCCCAGGAGGCTGGGAGAGCAAGGGGGGGGGGCTGGGAGCCCCGTCTGGGTTAATTAACGAACGAGGCTTGTTCATTAGGGCCTCGTTCGTTAGGCAAAACTGCTCTGCCTGCAGGTGAAGGAGACGGTGCCGCTGCTGGGGCGCTCGGGGCTGCTGGGGGAGCTCCACGACAACGTCTTCTGCGGCGTGGCCTGCGGCCGGGGGCGGATGCTGGGCAGCACCTTCTGCGTCTCCCACTCGGGGCTGCTGTGCCACTTCAACGACAGGCGGGTGCTGGAGAAGTGGATCGGCCTCAAGGTGGGGGGGGCTGGGGTTAAAAATACAAAAAAAAAAACAAACAAAAAACCAAAAAACGGGGCTGGGACTTCCCGGCGAGGCCCCCCCCCCCCCCCGTGCGTGCCTCTCCCCCCCCAAGGTGTCGCTCGCCACCTGCGTCTGCGTCAGCGAGGAGCTGGTGTTCTGCGGCTGCGACAACGGCACCGTGAGGATCTTCCAGGCTCACGATCTGCGCTACCTCAGCGACCTCCCCAAGCCTCACCCCCTGGGCGTGGATGTCACCCAGGCCCCCCAGCCCAGGTAGGGCAAACCTGGGAGCCCCCCCCGAGCCTCTGAAAGACCCCGCGCGGTTTCCTCTGGCAGTATTTGGAGCTGAGCGCTCGTGTTGTCGGTCTGGGAGCTCGTTCCAAAGGAAATCTGAGCTCAGATGGGTCTGAAAGCAGCACCCTCAGGGCTCTGCCTCGTTACTCCCGCGTAATTAATGCTTCCTGGCAGGATGGGGAGGGCAGGGGGGTGTTAGCTGTGGTGTAAGGCGTGTGTGGGGCAGGGCTGAGAGCTTCGTTTCCCCATTTGGAGCTGGATATCCTCAGGATATCGCTGCGATCCGGGCTGGAAACGAATCCGCCTCTGTCTGAGCACTGAAAGGTGCTCAGACCTTTCGAGTGGCTGCGGGGGCAGCCCCGAAAACGCCTCCTGAGCTTTGCCCTCGGGGTGCCGTTAGCCACGGGGACCGCCGTGACCCGATCCCTCCCGCAGGCGTCCCGACGCGCTCTATCCCGACACCGTGGCGCTGGCCTACGACGTCGGCCGGCGCTGGCTCTCCTGCGTCTACAGGGACCACAGCGTCTACGTCTGGGACGTGGGGGACCTGCGGGCGGTGGCCAAGGTTTGGTCCGAGCTCTTCCACAGCTCCTTCGTCTGGAGCGTCGAGGTGAGGCCCCGAGGGGCTGAGCACGGCCGGCGCGGCTCCTCGCAGCCCTTTCCCTTCTGACACGTGGCTGTGGTGCAGGCGTACCCCGAATTCAAGGAGCAGCCGTCCTGCCTGCCCCCCGGCTCCTTCCTGACCTGCTCCTCGGACAACACCATCCGCGTCTGGAGCCTGGGAAGCGGCCCCGAGCCCCCCTGCCAGGGCAACGCCTACAGCACGGTGAGACGGGGCTGCCCTCGCGCCTTTCCAGCCCCAAAAACCACGGCTGAGGCTGCTGGAGCTGGCCCTCGCGCTTCCCCTTTGGTTTTGCCCCCACTCCCGGTCTTGCCTGTAGAGGACGAGGTCCTTTGAGAGCCTGGCAGGGTTGGGTTCCTGCCTTCTGGGTACAGAGGCTGGGCAGGAGAGGAGCTGCGATTTTTAGTAGCTTTTGGTGATTATAGCACGCCCTGAGAATGCTCTCTCTGTGGCCTCGTGTCCAGTATTTCTGTCTGAGCGAGCACGGGGTTGTTCAAGGACGCGTTGTGCTCGTCAGAGCCCGGTGATCCCTGAGCAGGAAGCACGGAAAACTAGAGTGGGGATGTCGGCAGCAATTAGGGGCGTGCTCTGCGCCCCTCGCCCCGGGCACCCCGGCCTCACCGCCTCCCCTCCTTCCTCCCCCAGACCCTGCTGAACATCATCTACGTGGACAACGCCACGCAGCACCTCCAGGACTCCTCCAGCCTGATCGACAAAGGCGAGAGCGCGGGCCACCCCGACGCCAAGTCGGGCGTGCGGGTGATGCAGGTCAGCCCCGACGGGGAGCATCTGGCGTCGGGGGACCGAGCGGGGAACCTCAGGCAAGCGTCTTTGGTGCAGAACTTCACCTCCTTGCTGTTTTTTTTTTCTCCTTTCGATTTTTTTTTCCTCCTCCGAGGCTCCGGGCCACGCGCTCGAGGAGCAGCAGGCCTTCCCGTGTCGTTCCCCTGGCTTTCGGGGCCGAGCTGACAGCGCGCTTCCCCCCGCAGGATCCACGAGCTGCGGTTCATGCAGGAGGTGGCCAAAGTGGAAGCTCACGATTCGGAAGTTCTGTGCCTGGAGTACTCCAAGCCGGAGACGGGTGAGGCTTCGCCCTGCCCGCGTGGCTCCGCTCCCGCTCGAGGGGAGCGCTGGCCCTGGGGCTCTGCTTTCCAGCACCCAGCACCCTGCTCTGAGCGGTGCTCCTGTGCTCTGTCCCCTGCAGGAGTAGCGCTGCTGGCTTCGGCGAGCAGAGACAGGCTGATCCACGTCCTGAACGTCGACAGAGGCTACAAGCTGGAGCAAACCCTGGACGATCACTCCTCTGCTATAACGGCGGTCAAGTTTGCGGGTAGGCGGCTGAGCTGCTCCTCAGTGCCCGTCGTGCTTCTGCTCGCTGTGTTTTCCACGTCCCTCGCAGTCAGAGCTCCTCTCCCTGGAGGTTTTGTGCCCGTATTTCACTGTCGATGGCAGAGGGGTCGCGCGGTGCTCCTCTGTAGGAAAAGAGCAGCTCCAGAGAGCGTGCAGCGAGCGTGGGCCCCGTCTCCCTGAGGGGAGCCTTAGCTGGGGTTCCCATCCTGGAATTGCATCGGGTTCCTAAGAAAGCTGGTTTTTATCTGTTCTCCCCCGAAATGGGGATGCCGTGGTGGGCTCTGAACATCCCCTGACGCCAGCCCCGTCTCTCAGCCCTGTGTTCTCCTGGTGCAGGCAGCGGAGAGGTTCAGCTGATCAGCTGCGGTGCTGATAAGAGCATTTATTTCCGCGCTGCTCACCAGGTAGGGCGTGGGGTGCCTCGGGGGGGGACCCCTCCTCGCCCTCCAAACCAGCACCCCCCAAAAGCATCCCCCCTGCTCGAGCCCTTCCTCCGCTGCCGTGCGCGGAACGGGAGCCTCTAAAAACCAGCGGCTTCGGCTGTGAGCAGGGGGGGGCGAGGAGGCAGCGCCCCCCCTCCTCTGTCCCCGTCTCCCCGCAGCGCCCCGAGGGCCTCAGCTTCGTCAGGACGCACCACGTCGCCGAGAAAACCACCCTGTACGACATGGACATCGACATCACGCAGGAATACGTCGCCGTCGCCTGCCAGGACAGAAACGTCAGGTGAGGGCCCCCTCAAGCTGGCGGCCCCAGCCCCTTCCCCTCGCCCACCCGCTTTGGGGTCGCACTTTTCCTGCTACCCGCTGCCCTAACCCCCGTGTCCTGCCCCGCTCGCAGGGTGTACGGCACGGCCAGCGGCAAGCAGAGGTGCTGCTACAAGGGCTCGCAGGCCGACGAGGGCTCCCTGCTGAAGGCAAGGCCTTGGGAGGCTTCCCCCGGGGTGCTCCCACCCCCAGATCCCATCCGTTGTACGCGCCACCGCCCTCGCTGCGCCCCGGGAGAGCTGCGGAGAGCTCCAGCTGCCCGCCAGCAGCCTGCAGTCCCCAAGGGCTCGGGGCACGCCGAGGGGTTCTGCCATCCCCTTGCTCTTTTCCCCAGGTGCAGCTGGATCCCTCGGGCACCTTCCTGGCCACGAGCTGCTCGGATAAAAGCATCTCCATCATCGATTTCCGCTCGGGAGAGTGCGTGGCCAAGATGTTCGGGCACTCAGGTTGCTTTCCTGGCGCTGGCGTGGTTGAAAATCTGCAAGTTTGCATTTGTTTAGAAGGATTTGGGGAAAATCTTTGGGGAATCCTGCTCGCTTTGCACCGATGGGGTGGCAAAACACAGAGCGTGTTGGCAGACGTAGCGAAAGGGCACGTTGGGAAATGGCAGTCCCCCAAAGCCCTAATTAAGGAGGCTTAATGAGCGGAGTGGGGTTAATTCAGCCTAGCAGCAGCCTTTGGTTCTCTGTCCCAGATATCGTCACGGGGATGCGATTCACCTACGACTGCAAGCATCTCATCACCGTCTCAGGAGACAGGTACCCGAAAAGCCCACGTCCTCCTGCAGCCGTGCTCGGGGGGCTGCGGGGGGGGGGGAGATTTCTGTGGTTTATCACGCCCCGTGCCTCGCACGAATCGGCTTTAGAGAGCTGTGGGTGGGGTGCATAGGGCGGGTGAATGAATTCACCCCTGCTGGGTGAGTTAATTGAATTAAGGGTGCTCAGCTCAAGCCCCCCGTGCCCAAAATCTGGGGGGAAACCTGCCCCCAACGCCACCTTTCTGCCCCAGCTGCGTGTTCATTTGGCACCTGGGCCCCGAGCTCACCAGCAGCATGAGGCAGCACCTGCTGGAGCTCAACCAGCTGCAGCCCCAGAGGGGGAAGGAGCCCGCGGTCCCCATGCCCAGCAGGTACAGCCCGGGGGGGGGGGGGAAACGCGCGTGTTCCGCCCCTGGGGGTGCCTCCGGCCCCTCACCCCCACCTCCCACCCCCCAACGCCCTCGGGCCCGGCTCCACGGCCCCTCTCCAGCAGGGACGTGGCCGTCCCCAGCAGCGGAGGGGGACCCTGCGACGAGGAGCCCCCCGGCGTGGAGCGGGACGAGGCCACGGCCACGCAGACCCCGTCCAAGGAGGACCTGGAGCCGCGTGAGTTCTGGGGCAGCGTCCAAAGATTCTCTCTGTCCCCCCACCCTGCGTGGCTGTCCCCTCTTTTTTCTCACCGTGCAGCTCTGCAAGGCTCTGCCCTTGCCTGGGGAGGGTGAAGGGACCTGGCTGGGCGGGCAGAAAGGCAGATCAGGCTCTGGAAGCGTCTGCCTGGGAGCTGCTTTCCCCTTTCCCTCCCCAATTTCTGCTGCAAACAAAGCCACCTCTCTTCCCCCAGCCCCCGTCTGCATCCTGACCAACGGCAAGCTGCCCATGTGGGCCAAGAGGCTGGTAAGTCGGGCAGCGGCGCCGGCGGGAGGATCGAATCTGATTTAATCGAACCACCACGGCCGCACCAAGCCCCCCCCTTTGCCCCCTCCGTTCAACCCCCTCGTGTTCTAAGGGGCGAGACGTCCTCGCGCCCAGCACGGAGGCAAACTGTGTCCCCCCCCCCCCCCCTTCCCCTCACAGCTGGGGGAGGCCGACGGCTCCGACGGCGCAGCCCCCAGCCCCCGGGGTGGCTACCGGCCGCAGGGCAGGTGGGCAGCGTGCGCCGAGCACGGCCCCATCAAGACCCTGCCCGAGTTAGACCCGAGCTGCTTCACCCCCAGCAAGAGCAACGACCTGGAAGGCGACGCCGAGCTGGAGCCCAGGAACCTGGAGCAGCTGCTGCTGGAGGTCGGGGGGGGGCCCGAGCCCCCCACAGGGCTCAGCCCCTCGCCTCGTCTCCCCCTCTGGCAGGTGGAAACCTCCCCCAGCAGCCTCGGCGAGAGCTCCAAAGGCTCGGAGCTGTTCCTGGAGGATGAAACCCAGCGGGAGCTGGACTTGCCCGACACGACCGAGCCCAGCCTGGCCGAGCCCTGCTCCCAGCACAGCTCGCCGGAGGCCAGCAGGTTCCTTCTGCCCCGCGGGGACAAGGGAAGGGGCTCCCCTCCGTGCTGGGGGGGGGGATTTCTTCCTCTGGGCAGCACCAAAAACGGCTCCTGCTGGGTTGCGTTGGGTGGGAGCAGCCTCGGTGCCGCTTTCTGCCACCCAAAGCCCTGCTCCAGCCTGGGTCGTGGTTCTGCCACCCCAAAACCACCTTGAACGTCCCCAGCAGGCGCTGATTTCGGTTAACGTTTCCCTTTGGGGCTGCCTCAGGACCCGCAGCTGCTGGCCGGAACCCTGGGTGCTTTTTTTTTTTTTTTAGGATCGGTTTTCAGCCACCCCACTGAAGCACCAACCTCCTGCTTGGCCTCGTGTCACTGCCCCAAGCCCCGTCTCGCCTCTCTTCACACCCAATTCCCGGGGCCAAATCCTTTGGTGGCTTCTTGGAGGCTGCTGAGGGGCAGGATTGGGGTTCCCTCCATCCTGTGGGCACCCCCCCCCTGGTCTGAAAGGGGAAGCTCGGGGGGCACAACTTCACCTCAGCCCCTCTGCCTGCTCCTGGACCCGCCGCAGGGCTTTGGGTGCTTTTTGCAACCCGCTCGCCTTCCCCCCCAGGTCTGGCCTGAAGGCGCTGCCGCTGCAGCCCCCGTTCCTGCAGCAGCTGCCCCAGGAGGAAGCCTCAACCCCCCCTGTGCCCGGCCTGCCGACGCCGGGGCTGTGCCACGAGCCAGGAGGTAAGGCTTGGCCGAGAGGCACGACCCTAGAAAACGCTCGGCGGCGGCTTTAGGAACTCGGGGGATTTCCCCCAGGGCTGTCGGGGTGCGCCCGAGCACCACGCTGGGGCTTTTGGAGGGCTCCAATTAACGTCCCTCGTCCCTCCGGGGGGGTTTTTTGCCCCGATCCTCAGTGGAAGATGACTCCACGGGCTCTGAGGATGGGGACACGGAGCTGGGGCAGGCAGAGGAGGGCCCGGCGCCGAGCAGCTCCCTGCCGCACACCCCCGAGCAGGAGGAGTTCCTCAAGCAGCACTTCGAGACGCTGGCGGACGCCCCCTCCACCGGTAACGGGGTGGGGGGGGGGCCTGCACCGGTTCCCCGGGTCCTGCTTGATGCTGACGCCCCCCTGGCCTCGCTGCGCAGAGAGGTTCGACGGCTCCTTGAAGGATCTGAAACCCCCCGAGCCCGGGGAGGACGAAAAATCCCTGCTCTTGAACCTGCGCCTGAGCATTTCCACCCGATTCCTCTCGCGCTGCCGGAGAGCGGGCAGGTGGGTGCTGCCTGGGGGGTGGGGGGCGGCTCTAGGGAGCATTTCCCCGTCCCCTTTCCCCGTCCCGACCCCCTTTTGTCCCCCCGCAGGCTGGCGGCCGCCTTGCCCCCGAGGGTGCAGCCCCCCCAGCACAGCCCGGCCGCTTGCCCCGGGCTGGAAGCGGCCGCGGAGCTGCAGGAACCGGAGGCGAGTCGGTGGCTGGAAGGGGGTGGGGGGAAAAAAAGGGGAAAAAAGGGGAAAAAAAAGGGAAAAAAGGGGAAAAAAAATGGAAAAAGAAGTTCCCCTGGGGGTGTTTTCCAGCTGCTGCCCCCCCCCCAGGTGCTTTGCTCAGCCCCGAATTTGGGGCAGGATGGGGCTGTGAAACCTCGCAGCCTCGTTTCGTGGGGCAGCACCCTGTTAACCCCCCCCCCCCCCCTTTCCAGACCCTTCCAGCTGAGAACCTTCCAGAACCGGGCCCAAACGCCGCCTCCAGCCCCGAGGATGAGGAGCAGGGAGAGATTTGGGGCTTCACCTGCAGCCGGGTGCCGGGAACGGGGGGCTCTTGTTCCCCCCCCTCTGCAGGAGCCCCGCTGCCCCTGGACGCCTTCAGCGCCGCCCTGCAGCTGCTGCGCGCCCGCTTCCAGGAGCTGCTGGCGCTCTACGACCAGGTCGGTGCCTCCACCACCCCCAAAACCTCCCAAAATCTCCCCAAATCCCCCCTCAGCCTGAATCCCGACGGGAGGGGTTGGGGGGGGGGGGGCGCAGGGGCTTGTTCCTCCCTCCGTGGAGGCCCCACCGCTTGCGTTCCCCCCTCCTTTCACTATTTCTGCGGCTCCGGACCCCAAAAATGACCTCTTTTGGGGTCGGCGGAGCCCTGTAACCCCCGGCAGGGGGGGTGACGAGGGGGGGGGGGCCGTGTCCCACAGGTGACTCAGGGCCCGGAGGAGGACGCGGGGCGGGCGCGAGCCTCCCTGAGCAGCGCCCGCGGCTGGGCGGCGGCCGAGCTGCGCTCCCGAGGCATCGCCTGCGGCCCCGGCACCGACGCCGCCACCCAGACCCCCCCCTGCGACCCCCAAATCCCCCCCCGCGACCCCCAAATCCCCCCCCACGACCCCCAGACCCTCGCCCTCCTCCACGCCTACTCCGAGTCCCTGCTGGAGATGGTCTGGAAGCGGCTGCAGGGCGGCAGCCCCGGGGGGGGCGGCACGGCCTGACCCCCCCCCCCCTGCGGTTTCCCTTCGGTTTTTTTTTAGGCACTTTGTTCTCTTTTAAAGCTCCTTCGGGACATTTTGTGGGGTTTTAGCTCCAAAATTTAGGGTTTTGGGGTTTTAAGCCACCTGGCAGCAGGAACGGGGGCGGGAGTTGGTTTTCAGGGTTCTTCGCCAATAAAGGTTTTTATTCCAAAACCAGAGGGTTTGACCCTAAATGGCCTCGCTGAGCCGGGGAGGATTTGACAGGGCGGGCTCCAGGACATGGGGGGGGCTCCAGGACATGGGGGGGGCTCCAGGTGGGGGCTGGTGCAGTTTGCCTGCCCCAAGCAGTGACGGGAGGCTCCCTGGGGCGATTTGGGGGACCTGGGGGGCGATTTGGGGGACCTGGGGGGCGATTTGGGGGACTTGGGGGGTGATTTGGGGTACCTGGGGGGGCGATTTGGGGCATGGGGGGAGCAATTTGGGGCCCTGCAGGCGTTGGCGATGCAATTTGAGGCCCTTTAGGGCTCCTCTGGTACCTGGAGAGCGTCCGGGAGCCCCCAAAGGCAGCCTGGAGGCACGGAGGGCACCACATGGGGCCCCCAGCGGGCGATTTGGGGCCCCCCGGGGCTATTTTGGGCCCCCCAGGGCTGGAATTTGGGATGCGTAACGGGGAATTTGGAGCTCTGGGGATGCTGCTGGGAGCCGAACCCGGAGCCCAGGGGGGTGACAGAGCCTGGGGGGGGGGGCACGGGGACAATCTGGGACAGCAGGGGTGCCATTTGGGGCGCAGGGGGGACGAGGTGGGAGCCCTGGGGCTGCGATTTGGGGCGATTTGGGACAAGTAGGGACACTGGGGCTGCCTTTTGGGGCTAAGTGTGTGGATTTGGGGCCCAGCACAGGGGATTTGGGGCCCCAGAATTAGGTGGGAGCTGCAAGGTTCCTGCAGGGATGCGGCCTCACCACCCCCACGCCCACCCCAAAACCTCCCCCACCCCCCTTGGGTGCCCCCCAGGAGCTGCCCCCGCTGCCCCCACAGCCCCACAAACGCTCCGGTACCCAAAACAACCATTTTTTATACCAAAAAAAAAACGTTTCTAAGGGGGACAGAGGAAAAAAGGGACCTGCAGGGCGAAGGGGGGGGGGGGTCGGCGCCGTCACTCGGTCCAGCGGTGGCCGCAGTGCGGGGCCGTGCAGACGTAGTACAGCCTCATGGCGTCCTGCGGGGGGGGCACAGGGGGGGTTACGGGGTGGGGGGGACACAGCTGAGGGGACGGGGACAGCCCCCGGGGGGGGCGGGGGGGCTGCGGCCTCACCTCGGCTCTGGCGCTGTGGGACTGGAAGAAAACGGCCTCCTTGTGCCCGCACCTGGGGGGAGAGGGGACGAGGTGGCAGCAGGGGGGGGGGACAAGGGGGGAGCCAGGAGCCCCCCCCCCCCCCCCGGGAGGGAACGGGGCCACGGGGGGGGGTGGGGACACGTGGGGACACGGCAGAGCCCTGGGGGCCACCCCCACGTCGCTCGCACTGAGGTTGGAGCTGGTGGCTGGGGGGGGTCCCGTGTCCCCTGGGAGGGTTCCTGGGGGGGTCCCCGTGTCCCCGGGGGGGGTCCTGGGGGGGTCCCCGTGTCCCCTAGGGGGGTCCTGGGGGGGTCCCCATGTCCCCGGGGGGTCCGCATGGGGGTCCCTGTGTATTGGGAGGGGTCCCTATGTCCCCAGGGGGGTCCCATGGGGGTCCCTGTGTCTTGGGGGAGTCCCATGGGGGTCACTGTGTCTTGGGGGGGGGTCCCTATGTCCCCATGGGGGTCCCCATGTCCCCAGGGGGTCCCTGTGTCTCGGGGGAGTCCCATGGGGGTCCCTGTGTCTTGGGGGGGGGTCCCGTGGGGGTCCCTGTGTATTGGGAGGGGTCCCTATGTCCCCATGGGGGTCCCCATGTCCCCAGGGGGGTCCCTGTGTCTCGGGGGAGTCCCATGGGGGTCCCTGTGTCTTGGGGGGGGGGTCCCCGTGTCCCCGGGGGGGGTCCCGTGGGGGTCCCTGTGTATTGGGAGGGGTCCCTATGTCCCCATGGGGGTCCCCATGTCCCCAGGGGGGTCCCTGTGTCTCGGGGGAGTCCCATGGGGGTCCCTGTGTCTTGGGGGGGGGGTCCCCGTGTCCCCGGGGGGGGTCCCATGGGGGTCCCTGTGTATTGGGAGGGGTCCCTATGTCCCCATGGGGGTCCCCATGTCCCCAGGGGGGTCCCTGTGTCTCGGGGGAGTCCCATGGGGGTCCCTGTGTCTTGGGGGGGGGGTCCTCGTGTCCCCGGGGGGGGCTCATGGGGGTCCCTGTGTCTCTCGGGGGTGTTCCGGGGTCCCCGTGGGGGTCCCTGTGTCCCCAGTTGGGGCCCCAGGGGAGTCCCAGTGTCTCCAGAGGGGTTCCTGGGGGGCATCCCCGTGTCCCGGGGGGGGTCCCCGTGTCCCTGGGGGGTCCCTGTGTCCCCGGGGGGGTCCCCATGTCCCCGGGGGGGGGTCCCCGTGCCCCCCTCACTTCTGGCAGGGGTGGTCCTCGGTGCGGGGCAGGGTGGGGTCCTGGGAGACGTCGGCGATGATCTGCGTGAGCTCGCTGCGGGGGGGGGGGTGAGCCAGGTCATTAATTACCCCTCTTAATTACCCCCAAGCTATCAGCAACCCCCCCACCTCATTAACTGCCCCCCCCCCCCCGTTGTTTCTCATTACTCAACGTTCACTCCTCACTCACTCATTAATTGCTCCCACTAATTACCTACAAACCGCCCCCCCCCTTTATTACTCCCCCCAATTAATTGCTCTCCATCCGCCTTCCCTTACAGCCCCCCTTACTCCCCCTAATTACCCCCCAACTCTCATTAATTACCCTCTTCTTAATTACCCCTGCTTACCTCCCCCCCCCCCCCCCCAAACCTTTTTTAATCACTTTTCCCACACCCCCCAGCCCCGCTGCCACCCCCCCGGGCTGGGGAACCGTGGGGGGGGAGGGGGTGTCCCAGGAGAGTCCTGGGGGTCCCAGGCTCCTGGCACCATCCCGGGGGGGGTCCTGGGGTCATCGGGGGGGGGTCCCAGGGTCACCCCGGGGGGGGGAGGGGTCCCAGGAACCCAGCACTGTTTTTTTTTTTTTTTGGGGGGGGGGGCAGCCCTGGGCTCCCAGTGCTGTCCGGGGGGGGGGGGGGGGTCTGGGCAGGGTGTTTTGGGGTCCCGGTTTTGTCCTGGGGACGGGGGGTCCCGGTACTTTCCCGGGGGGGGGGGGTCCCGGTGCCCGGGGAGGGGGTCCCGGTGCCCAGGGGAGTCCCGGTGCCCTGGGGGGGGGGGGCCCGGTGCCCGGGGGGGGGGGTCCCGGTGCCCTGGGGGGGGGGGGTGCCCCCACTCACTCCACTTCATGCGTGATCTTATTGACATAGATGCAGCTGTTGTCGGCCTCCTGCTGATAATCACAATTCCGGCACTGGGGGGGGGTGGGGGCAAAAAGGCAGAAATTTAGGGCGGGGGGGGCACGGCCCGGGGTGGGGGGGGGACACACAGACGGGTCCCATCCCCGGGGTGCTGGGGGGGGGGGGGCGGCTCAC
Source organism: Clangula hyemalis (assembly GCA_963989345.1). The sequence continues at coordinate 280,779 of OZ022463.1, read as the reverse complement.
GGCGTAGAGCAGGATGCGGTTCTCCTTGTCCTCCTTGGGGTACAGCATGTTGTTACTGGGGGGGGGGGGGAACCGGAATTAACGGGGGGGGGGGCACGGGAGTTAACGGGGGGGGGGGGGGCTGGGGCCGGGCCTAGGCCTAGGCCTCGCCTCAGGCCTTCACCGGGCCCGGCTTCTGGCCCGGGTCCGGGTCTCCGGAAGGCCCCGGTCGCGGTCCCGGTGCCCCCCCCCCCGGGTCTCGGTGACCCCCCCCCCCCGGTTTTGGTGCCCCCCCCGCCCTCACCACTCCTGGCAGAAGCGGATCCCGACGAAGCCCGGCTCGTAGCCGCCCTCCCCCTCCATGGCGGCCCCGCGCCTGCGCGCTGCGGCCCCCGCTACGGCGGCCGCGAGGGGCCAAAAAGCGGCGGGACGCGGCCGGGGGAGGGGTTAACCCCTTCGTGCCCGTGTGCGTTCTCTGTTCCAGCTCCCTTACAGCCCCCTGTGCTGCTCCGCTGCTCTGCTGCATGCTCTGCACTGCTCTGTTACATGGCTGTGAGTTGCTCTGCAGCAGCTCTGTGTTGCTCTGTGTTGCTCTGCATTGCTCTGTTACAGCCCCGCACGTTGCTCTGCTGCACCCCGTGCATTGCTCTGTAGTGCCCTATGCAATGCCCTGGGACAGCCCCATGCAGAGCTCTGCAGCACCGCCTGCATTGCTTTGCTGAACCCAATGCATTGCTCTCCTGCACCCCATGCACTGCTCTGTAGCACCCCATGCAGTGCTTTCCTTCAGCCCTCTCATTGCTGTTACACACCATGCATTGCTCCATTACAGACCTGTGCATTGCTCTGCTGCATCCCATGCACTGCTCTGCTGCACCCCATGCACTGCTCCATCCCAGCCCCATGTAGTGCTCTCCTTCACCCTGTGCATTGCTGTCCTGCACACCATGCATTGCTTTGCTGCACCCTGTACATTGCTCTGTTGTACCCCATGCAACGTTCAATTACAGCCCCATGTATTGCTCTGCTGTGCCCTGCACATTGCTCCATTGCAGCCCCATGCAATGCTCTTGTGCACCCCATGCATTGCAATGTCCCATTACAGCCCCATGCGTTGCTCTCCTGCACCCTGTGCATTGCTGTTGCACCCCGTGCATTGCTCTGCAGCACCTCATGCATTGCCCTGCTGCACCCTGTGCACTGCTCAGTTGCACCCTGTTCATTACTTTCCTGCACCATGTGCATTGCTCTCCTACACCCAATGCATTGCTCTGCAGCACCTCATGCATTGTTCTCCTGCATCCCATGCATTGCTCTGCTGCACCCCGGACATTGCTCTGTTGCACCCCATGCACTGCTCAGTTGCACCCCGTTTGTTACTCTCCTGCACCATGCGCATTGCTCTCCTGCACCCAATGCATTGCTCTGCAGCACCCCATGCATTGCTCTCCTGCACCCCATGCATTGCTCTCCTGCACCCCATGCATTGCTCTGCAGCACCCCGTGCTTTGCTCTGTGCACCCCGCCCCGCCCCGCCCCGCCCCTCCCGCGCCCCGCCCCGCCCCGCCCGGCCCCGCCCTCCCCCTCCCTCCCCATTGGCCGCTCCCCGAGCTCCCCTCTCCCATTGGCCACCCCCCACCCCGGTGGGCGGGCCGCGGCTCGGGATTGGCTGAGCGGCGCGAGGGGCGGGCGGAAGCTTCCAGAAGCGGCGGCGGCGGCGGCGGCGGCGGCGGCGGCGGGGCCGCACCATGACGGCGGCGGGGCCGGGCGTGGGCCCGGGGCCCGGTGCTGGGCCGGGGGCGGTGTCGCTGGCGGTGAGCAGCAGCCTGAACGCCTTCCGGGCACACAAGCGCTACGGCACCGGGCTCACCATCGCCGAGTTCAAGGTACCGGCACCGGCACCGGGCCTCAGCGGCTCCTCACGGGGCCCGGCCCGCTCCGGGCTCCCCCTTGGCCCCGTGACGGGACCGGGGCCGTGAGGGGACCGGGACCGGGGCCGGGGCCGCGTCGGGAGCGCTGCCCTAAACCCAGCCCCCGCCCCTCTCCCGGTTGTCGGTCCCCGGTTCCCGTTCCAGGTTCCCGGGGCCGTTCCCGGTCCCGGTCCCCGATTCCCAGTCCCCGGTGCTGCTCCCCGGTTCCCGGTGCAGCTCGCCGGTTTCCCGGGGCCGGCCCCCGATGCTGTTCCCCGTCCCGGTTCCCGGTCCTTGGTCCCGGCCCCCAGGGCCGTTTCTCCGGTGCCGGTTCCCGGTCCCGGTGCTGCTCCCCGGTGCCGGTCCCTGGCACTGGTCCCTGGTGCCTTTTCCCGTTCCCGGTTGCCAGTTCCCTGTGCCGGTCGCCGGTAACCAGCACCGGTCCCCGGTCCCGGTTCCCGTTCCCGGTGCCGGTCCCCCGGTGCCGTTCCCGGTCCTTGGTCCCAGTCCCCAGGGCCGTTTGTCCGGTGCTGGTTCCCAGTTCCCCGGTGCCGGTCCCTGGCTCCCATTCCCGGTGCCGGTTCCCAGTTCCCTGCTGCCCGTCCGTGGTTCCCGTGCCCGCTTCCCCAGTGCCAGCCCCTGGCGCTGGTCCCCAGTCCCTGGCACCGGTTCCCATTCCCGGTTGCCACTTCCCAGTGCCGGTCACTGGTTCCCGGTGCCGGTTCCCGGTCCCCCAGCGCCTTCGTGCCCCCGCAGTGCAAACTGGAGCTGGTGGTGGGCAGCCCCGCGTCGTGCATGGAGCTGGAGCTGTACGGCCCCGCCGAGGAGCTGCTGGGGCGCCTGGACTGCGACGAGGCCCTGCTGGGCTCCTACCCGGTGGCCGACGGCTGCCGAGTGCACGTGGGTCAAACTTCCCCGCTTTCCTCCTTTTTCGCCCCAAAATCAGGCTCTGAGGCGCCGCTGCCCCTTTCCCAACCCCTTTTCCCTCCGTTCTCACCCCTAAATGGGGGTCCCAGTAACGGCACCCGCATGGAAGATGCCCCCCGTCCCTTCCCACACCTCAGGGACCCCGCTTTTCCCCTTTCTCACCCCAAAATTGTGCTCTGAATTGTTGCTGTCCCCTTTTCCCACCCCAACCCCTTTTCCCCCTTTTCTCACCCCAAAACCAGACTCAACCACTGCTGCCCCCTTTCCCCTCCCCAACCCCTTTTCCCCCTTTTCTCACCCCAAAACCAGACTCTGAACTCCTGCTTCCCGCTTTTCCCCCAATCCCCTTTTCCCCCTTTTCTCACCCCAAAATTGTGCTCTGAAGTGCTGCTGCTCCGTTTCCTCACCCCAAACCCGGTTTCCCCCTTTTCTCACCCCAAAACCAGACTCTAAACCACAGCCACCCCCTTTTTCCCCTTTCTCACCCCAAAACCAGACTCTGAACCACTGCTTCCCCCTTCCCCCCCAAAAAAAAACCCTTTTCCCCCTTTCTCACCCCAAAACTGGACCCCCGCGGCCCTCCCCCCGCCCCCCCCTTGAGACATTCCCTGCAGCAACACCCCGAAACCCCCGCAGGTGATCGACCGCAGCGGGGCGCGCATCGGGGAGTACGAGGACGTGTCGCAGGTGCAGAAATACGAGATGCCCGAGAGCGACTACGACAAGCGCCCAGGTACCGGCAGCGGCGGGGACCCCGGGGGGGGGGGGTGAAGGGAGGGGGGGGCACGGGGAAGCCCCCACCCCTTTTCTGAGCCCCGTCCCCGTGTGCCCCGTCCCCTGCTGTCCCCGCAGAGTCCCTGCGTGCCTTCCTGAAGCAGCGGCAGTGGGGCCGCTACGACGAGGAGGCGGCGCGGCGCCAGGCGGCCGAGCAGGAGCAGCGGCGGGCGCAGGAGGCGGCGCTGGCGGCCGCCCTCCCGGTGGGCTCCCGCTGCCAGGTGCAGGTGCCGGGGCAGCCCTGCCGCAGGGGCACCATCATGTACGTGGGTACGTCCCCGACGCCCCCCCGGTGTCCCCCCGGTGTCCCCCCGGTGCCCTCCTGGTGTCCCCATCCTGTCCCCACCCCCCCCCAACCTCCCCCTTTTCCCCCTTTTTCTCCTCCCTCCAGGTCTCACTGACTTCAAACCCGGCCACTGGGTGGGCATCCGCTACGACGAGCCCCTGGGCAAGCACGACGGCAGGTGAGACCCCCCCACACCCCCCCCCCCCGTGCCCCCCCAGCACCCATGGGTGCTGCCGGGCCCCCCCCAACCCCGTTATCCCCCCCCCAGTGTCGGCGGCCGCCGGTACTTCGAGTGCCCGCCCAAGTACGGCGCCTTCGTCAAGCCGCAGAGCGTCACCGCCGGAGACTTCCCCGAGGAGGACTACGGCCTGGACGAGCTGTGAGGGGGCGGCGCGGGGACTTTTCACCCCTTTTTCACCGTTTTCACCCTTTTTGTCTGTTTTTCTTTTCTTTTTTTTTTTTAATAATTATTATTGTTATTGAGGAACGCCGCCCCCTGCGCCCCTGGGCTCCGCCTCCCCCCAGCTCTGTTTTCACCCCCAAAGTGCCCCAAAAGCCGCCCCGGCAGCGGGAGGTGGGGGGGGGCCTCCCCCAGCCCCAAATCCCCTCGATTTTCACCCATTTCCCCTGCCTGGCCCCACTGGGGGGCGGGGCTTCCTGGTGGCCACGCCCCTTCGCTCCGCAACCAATCACGGCTCGGGGGGGCGGAGCCGGAAGTGACGGCGGCGCCGGAAGCGGGGCGCAGCGGTGAGTGGCAGCGCGACGGCACCGGAGGCTCCGCTCCCGCCCCCCCCCCCCCCCTCACCGCCTCCCCCCGGTTCCTTCCCCGCAGACCCGGCCCCGATCGCTCCCCGGATGGCGGCGGCGGGCGGGGGCTTGCGGCGGGAGGCGCTGAGCCTCTACCGGCAGCTGCTGCGAGCCGCCGCCGGCAAACCGGGCTTCGCGGCGCGGATCCGCCAGGAGTTCCGGCGGGGAGCGGCGCTGCCCCCCCGGGACCGGCTCCGCGCCGAGTTCCTGCTCCGCCGGGGCCGCCGCCAGCTGCAGCAGCTCCGGGCCCCCAGCACCGCCCGCATGGGAGTCTTCGGGGCCCCCCCCGGTGGCTCTGCTGCTCCCGGGGCCGGTCCCGGTGCAGCTCCCGGTGCTGGGCCCGGTCCCGTTCCCTCTCCCGGTACAAGCGTTGGGCCTGGACCCGCTCCCGGTTCGGCTCCCGGTGCCGGTTCGGCTCCCGGTACCCGTGTTGGACCCGGTTCCGCTCCCGGTTCGGCTCCCGGCCCCTCCCGCCGCCAATAAAGCCCCTCGGGGGCCGTTCCCCGCGCCCGGTGCCGTTTATTGAAGGTTTCGGGGAGGGGGGGGGAGGGGCGGCTCCGGGACACCGGGCGGGGCCTCCCGGCGTGCCCCGCGCGCGGCCGACGGGCGGGGCCGGTTCCCGGGGGCGGGGCGGCGCTGACGGACGCGCGGCTCCGCCAACGGGCGCGGGGGCCCCGCGGGACCGGCGGCGGCGGCGGGGACGGGGACGGAGGCGGCGGCCATGGGCTGGTGGTGGGGCGGCGCGGGGCGGGCGGCGGCGGCGGCCGCGGCGCTGCGGAGGCTGCGGGGGGCGGCGCGGAGGGCGCAGGGGGGGTCCCGGTACAGCCCCGGCCGACCCCCGCCCCCCCCGCCCGCCGCCACCGAGCTGGAGCGGGCGGACGCGTGGCTGCTGCGGAAGGCGCTGGAGGGCGGTGAGGGGCGGGGCTAAACAGAGGGGGGCGGGGCTAAACGGGTGGGCGGGGCTAGGGTGGAGCTACGGGAGCGCGGGTGTAGGGGAGGGGGCGGGGCTAAAGGAGGGGGCGGGGCTAAGGGAGGGGCGTAGTTATAGTGATGGGCAGGGTTAAGAGGGGTGGCTATGAGATGTGGGCGGGGCTACGGGAGGGGCGGGGCTAACGGAGGTGGGTGGGGCTACGGGTTGTGGGCGGGGTTAAGGGAGGGGGCGGGGGCTTGGGGAGGGGGAGAGTGGAGGGGGCGGGGCTACAGGGGGTGGGCGGAGCTAAGGGAGGGGGGTGGGGCCTTGTGGAGGAGGTGATGGGGAGGGGGAGAGTGGAGGGGGCGGGGCTACAGGAGATGGGCGGAGCTAAGGGAGGGGGCGGGGTCTTGGGGGAGGGGGGAGAGGCCAAGGGGTGGGGCTCGAAGGGGCGGGGCTACAGGAGGTGGGCGGGGCTAAGGGAGGGGGCGGGGCTGTGGGGAGGGGCGGGAGTGCAGGGGTGCTGCTGGGGGCGGGGCTAACGGAGGGGCGGGGCTTATCAGGAGGGCGTGGTCTGGTTGGGGGCGTGGTCAGGGGGAGGGGCGTGGCACAGGGGTGATGGAGACCCCCCCCTTCCCCCCCCCCAGGGCTCCTGTCCTGGTTCCGCAACGGGCTCCTGGCCACCGGCATCGGCGTCATCTCCTACGTGCAGAGCGACACCGGGCGCGACGCCGCCTACGGTGGGGGGGGGGGGGGCACCGGGACCCCCCCAGGGACCCTCCCCCACCCACAGTGCCCCCCCCCGGGGGTCACCCCCCGAAGGACCCCCCCCCCCCCCCCAAGGACCACCCCCTGGGATACCCCCCCCCCAGGGGTCACCGCCCTAAAGGATCCCCCAGGGATTTCCTCCAAAAAAGGGTCACCCCCCCCAAAGGTCACCCCCCCCAAAAAGACACCCCCATGGGTCACCACCCCCCCCTCCAGGGGTCACCCCCTCAGGGCCACACCCCCCCCCTTGGGACACCCCCCAAGGGTCATTCCCCTAAAGGCCCCCACCCCAGGGTGGCCCCCCACCCATGGCCAACCCCCCCCCCCGCAGCATCACCCCACACCCAAAGCCCCCAAACTTCCCTCCAAGACCCCCTCAAATCTCCCCCAAACCTCCCCCAAATCTCCCCCAAGACCCCCAAATCTCCCCCAAACTTCCCCCAAGAATCCCAAATCTGTCCCAAAACCCCCCAGATCTCCCCCAAACCTCCCCCAACCCCCCCAAGACCCCCAAATCTCCCCCAAACCTCCCCCAAGCCTCCCAAATCTCCCCCAAAACCCCCAAATCTCCAACTCCCCAAAATCTCCCCCAAATCCCCCAAAACCATAAACCTCCCCAAAACCCCCCAAACCTCCCCCAAACCCCCTCAACCCCCCCTCAACCCCCGAAATCTCCCCAAATCCCACTCGGGGGGGGGCATCACCCCATACCCCCCCCTCTCCCCCAGCCCTCACCTTACCCATTTTGGGGACATTTGCGCCATTTCCTCCATCTCCACCCCCCTCCCTCCCCAGCCATGCGCCACCCTAACCCAATTCTTTCTTTTTTTTTTTTTTCCTAAAAACCCCGTTTTTAGGGTTTTTCATCCTGGGGGGCCTGTGCGTGTCCTACGGGGCGGGCTCGTACCTGCTGAACCTGGTGCTGCTGCGGCGCCCCATGATGCTGCCGGCGCCCACGGCCGCCGCCAACGCCGCCGCCGCCGCGCTGCTCGCCCTGCTCTGGCTCTGCGCCCTCTCCCTCTACGTCGGGCGCCTCGAGGTCGAGATCGTCCCCGAGGAGCCCCCCCCCGAGCACCGACGGCCCCCCGAGAAGTAACTGCGGGGGGGGGGGGGGGGGGGACGACCCCCCTGAAGAGAGAGCACGCTGCCAAAAACGACGCGAAAAAAAAAATCGCCAGAAATGGTGAAACGGCGCATGAACCCCCCCCCCCCCCAAAATAGCGCATCAGCCCCGAAATGTCACAAAAATCCTGAAATATCTCCCCAAACCTGCATGGATTAACCCCCCCTTACCCCCCCGGGTTGGGCTTGCTTGCCCTGCCACGCTGGGGCCTGGTTTGGTGCCAAAAGTCCCCGTTTTGGTTGCTTTGGATTTATTTTCTCACCTGGGGAGGGGGGGAGGGTGGCGCCCGCACCCCCTGAGCGCAGCCTCGCCCCCGCTGCAAGAAACATGGGGTTTACACGAAAAGCAGCTCCCGCTCCCCAAAAACCCGCGTCTGCGTGGTTCCGCTGTTGGGTTTTGTGTTAAAAAAAAAGGAAAAAAAAAAAAGAAAATTAAAAAAAAAAAAAAAGAGGTGGGGTGGGGGGAGCTCCCGGTGTTGCGGCGCGCCGAGGTTTTGCTTGGACACGGGTCGGGCGCCGTACTGGAAACGGGCGTTTTTGGACTCAATTCTTCGCAGCCCTCGCCCTGCTGGGCTGGGCTGGGCAATAAAATTGGTGAAAAAGCCCCGTTTCAGCCCAATTTGCTCATGGTGGGGGGGGGGGTTGGAGCGGAGGCACCGTGGGGCTCAGGATGGGATTTCTCCTGCGGAGCGAGGGAAAACCCCGCTGGCGGCACCAATTTGCCCCATTTTGGCCCAGTTGGGTTCAAACTTGGGGGAAAAACTGGGAAAGCCAAGAGCAGACGGGGCCGCAGCCGCTCGCACTGGTGCCTCGGCTGGATTTGGTACAATTTTTGCCCAAAAAAGCCCGATTTGGGGCAAAGCCGAGCCGGGAAGGCCCCCACCAGGTGCCATTTGGGGGCTCCCAGGGTTTTGCCAGCCCCGAAAAAGCTCAAAAACCCTCCCCCAGCCCCCAAATTGCCCAGCAGAAATTTGAAGCACCCAGCGACTGCTTCAGCTCCCAGCTTGCTGCTGGTTCCCAGTTTGTGAAGCCCGGCGGGGAACTGGTCCCAGTTTGCCCCCCGCCCCCCCCCCGCCCGTGAACGCCGCAGCAAATACACCATTTCTTGTTGTTTTTTTTTTTTTTTGATCTTTTTTTTTTGTTCTTTTCTCTTTAAATTCAGCAGTAAAAGGGCTCGTCTGGCCCCGAGCGTTAAACATTTTCATGCACTAATCGCATCGGCCCTGGAAAATACCACAACTTGTTAAAAACGTCCTTAAAAGAAGCATAAAAGGCAAAGTCTATCACCAAGAACTACGGGATGGAGTTTGTTAGGCCCTAAAATACAAGGAAAGAACCGTTACGTTTTTTGTCTTGACACGCAGCCGGTGCTTTTTTTCCTGCGAAACCCCGCGGTTTTGGGGAGCGGCCCTGCAGGAGCGGCTCCCGGCTCGTTCGCCAGTGGCAAACACCCAAAAAGGACGAAAAAAAAAAAAATAAGCCAGGGGTGGCCCAAAATCCAACTTTTTTTTGGAGAAATTTATTCCCGTAGTGATCGATTTTTTATTTTTTTTTCTGAGGGTGGATTTTTTTTTTTTGTCCTGATTTTTTTTTTATTGTACACCGGAGGAAAAAAAAAAAAAAAAAAAAGGAAGTTTTTTATTTAAACAATAACTTACGTCTTGCTTCAAAGCTACATTTCAAATACAACGTTCCTATCGTGATGGGGGGGTACAAAAAAAAAAAAAGGGGGGTGGATTTCAGCCTAACGGGAAACCTATTACACAGGGAACGGGACAAAAAAATTAAAAACAAAAACAACAAAAAAAAAATCCCCAAAAATTGGGCGTTCTGCCCCAAACCTGGGCCGGGCCGCGGGGTGAGGGCGGCAGCGGGCACAGGGGGTGAGGAGGGAGCAGGATCCGGCCTCGGGGCCGAAGCTCTCCCGGGGGACAGCGGGGAAGGGGGGGGAAATGGTTAAAACGCAGTGTTTTGCCCCATTTTGGGGCGTGGGGAGGGAAAGGGGAGCAGCAGCAGCAAAGCCGCGTGGAGACGGCTCCCGAAGTGCCCGAGGATTTGGCTCCGGGGGGCTCCGAGTTGTGTTTTTTTTTATTTTGCCTATTTTTGCCTTTTTTTTCCAGCCGTTTGTCAGCACTGAAAAGTGATGAATTTGATCCCCCCCGCCCCCCCCCTCCAGCTGAGCAAAAAGGCACCAAAATCCCACTTTTTTTTCCCAGGAAAAAGGCCACCTCCGCCCACCCGGGGCCCTGACGCGAGACCTCCCTTGGGTGAGACTCGGGGTTTTGCTTCGTTTGTGTTTCGCCAGTTTTGAAAAAAAGAAAAAAAAAATAAATCAGAAAACAAAAAAAACAAAAAAACAAAAACCCAGCGGCCGCTATTTACACCAACACTTTCGTTTTAAAGCATGAGAATATAAAATCTGGAGAATTGGGGGGGGGAAAAAAAGCCCTTTTGAGGGTTTTTGCGGTCCGTAACGAAGCCGCCCGCGCCTCCCCGCTTCTGGTTTTGTGGGTTTTTTTTTTGGGGGGGGGGGTCCTGCGAGCAGCGAGGGAAATCCTGGGGGGGAAAACGAGGGAAATCCTGGGGAAACAGCGGCGTTAAAGTGCGAAGAGACCCGGGAGGGGCGGGAGGAGCCTTCCCTGTGCTCTCCCAGTGGTACCATGAAAATCCAGTTGAAAGCCGCCCCCGGACTGGGGGAGGCCGACGGCGGTGGCAGGGGAAGGCTCGGGCGTCCTCGCCGCGGTCACGGCAGCCAAATTCCGGGTTTCCTTCCCCAAAACGACACCCACCCAGCCTCCCCTTCAAAATCAGCACCGGTGTTTCTGAAGGAAAAGGAAAAAAAAAATGGGGAAAAAAATAAAAATAAAAAAAAAAATAAACAAATCCAGACAAAAATGGGGTGGGGTCCCCCTGGCTCCCCTCCGGTAAGTGCTTAATGCCAGAATTCCTTGGAAATGGGGAGAAATGGGGGGGTTCCCGGCAAAAAGGCAACGCCGAGCGCCCTCGGAGGTTTTGCTGCTCTCTGGTGCTCGCTCGCAGCACGATTTGAGGGAAACGGCCCCAATTTTGGGTCGGTCCCGGGGAGGTCGGACAAGGGCTGGGTGCTGCTGGAGGGGGCCTCGGGGCGCGGGACGGGTCCTGGGGTGCGTCGGGCCAGGGTGGGCGAGCCTTGGGATGGTTTGCAATGCGTCGGGTGAGCCTTGGGCCACCTCGAGGGAGCCGTGGGCCACCTGGCGTGAGCCTCGGGATGGGTCAGGTTGTGCTGGGGGGGCGTTGGGCCACCTCGTGGGAGCCTTGGGGTGGTTCAGAAGGCGTCGGGTAACGGCTTGGGCTGTGCTCGATGAGCCTTGGGGTTGTTTGGGCCGTGTCGGCTGGGCCTTGGGCCACGTTGGGTGAGTCTTGGGCCACGTTGGATGAGCCTCGAGGTGGTTTGGGCCACGTTGGCCGGGCCTTGGGCCACGTTGGCCGAGCTTTGGGCCACGTTGGATGAGCCTTGAGATGGTTTGGGCCACGCTGGAGGAGCCTTGGGTGTGGTGGAGGAGCCTCGGGCTGTGCTGGACTACATGGGATGAGCGTTGGGCCATGGCAGATGAACCCTGGGCTGTGCTGGACCACGTCGGATGAGCGCTGAACCATATCAGATGAGTTCTGGGCCACGTCGGATGAGCCACGGACTGTGCTGGACCACGTCGGATGAACACTGAGCCACATCAGATGAAACTTGGACCACGTCGGATGAGCCCTGGGCTGGGCTGGACCACGTCGGATGGGTGCTAGAGCACATCAGAGGAGCCTTGGGCTGTGCTGGACCACGTTGAATGGGTACTAGACCACATCAGATGAACCCTGGGCTGGGCTGGACCACGTTGGACGAACACTGAGCCACATCAGATGAACCCTGGACCACGGAGGATGAGCCCCGGACTGTGCTGGACCACGTTGGATGGGTGCTGGACCACGCTGGATGGGTGCTGGACCACGCTGGATGGGTGCTGGACCACGCTGGACCACATCAGGAGAGCCTTGGGTTGCACCAGACGCCGCCAGCTGAGCCCCAGGCCGTTTCTTTGCGCCGTGGCCGCAGCCCGCAGGACGCGAGGGGCTTGGCGGCGCCGAGCCCTGGCGGCTTTCCGCTCACGTCCGCAGCCGAGCCCAAAGCCGGGGCTCGGCCCCCACCCTCTCCTCGCCCCCTGACTGAAACCAAAGGGGGGCAAAAATCCTCCCGGGGCCAGTCCGGGCGCCCCAAGTCTGCGGCGGGGTCAGGAGAGGGCGAGCACAAGCCCAGCGCCCGCCGCCCGTCTCCACGCGGCGCCTGAGACCAGACCGAGAGATTTTTTTTTTTTTTTCTTTTTTTTTTTTTTGTCAGTTTTCTTTTTATCCTCCCCCCCCCCACCCCCTTCTCTCCCTCCATCTCTCTCTCTCTCTCTCTCTCTCTCTCTGTCCGGCTCACAGCGAGTGCTGCTCCGCGTGGAGCGGGGCCGGGAGGAGAGGTTGGACGGGCGACTGCGGCGACGGCGGAGGGGTCTGGGGGGGCGAAGGCTGGGCCGTGCCCGGCGCGGCGGGGAGGAAGGGGGCACCGGTGGGGGCGGCGGATGGAGAGCCAGGGGCGGCACTGGGGGTGTCGAGGATGGGCCGGTTGTAGAAAAAGAAGGGGCACTGCTGGATGAAGAGTTCGATGATTGTCTGGTAGGTGCGGGTGGCCGTCAGGGCGTCCATGGTGCTGAAGTCGGGGCGCATCAGCGTGGGCCAGAAGCAGATGGAGAGGTTCTCGCTCGTCATCAGGTTCACCCGGTGGTTGTGGCTGACCCTGCGGGAGGGGACGAGGCCGTCGCGGGGATGTTCCCACCGCCAGCCCATCCCGGCCCCGCATTGAGCCCCCCCCCCCACCTCGCGCCTCCAAACCCCGGTACGTACTTGTTCAAGTGCCCGATGACGTATTTGAAGACCTCGTAGTTCTCCTTGGGAAACTTCCTCAGCACCTCCTTCAGCGCGTGGAGCTTCTGCTCCCGGTCGTTGATTTCTGTTGAGAGAGAGGGGACGGATGCAGGGAGGGAAAACGGGGGAAGGACGCGGAGGTGGCAGCCAGCGGGGGCTGCCCCGGCTCTGCTCGCCCCCCTCGAGACCCCTTCTGAATGAGGGGATTTGGCTCAAAAAGCACCAGCAGGCATTAGAAACGCTCCGGAGTAACAAGCGACGCTAATGAACCACTCATTAGCGCTGTGAGGTACGCTGATAAAGTAATTATCATGCCAAAAGGCAGTCATTAAAATCAAAATGACGCCGCCGGCAGCCACCCCGAAGGCTCCTCTGCTGCCACGCAGATGCTCAGCGTGTTTTCCCCACGCGCCTCGTGGTTTGGGTTTCTTTTTGCCAGATTTTATAAAAATCCTGGGCAGACGGTGCTGGGAAGGCGGTGGCAGCGAGGGAGGGCCAAGCACCAGCACATTTTGGGGCACAAAACGTTCCTCTGACGGTGTTCGGGAGGAATTTGGGGTCCTGGAAGGATGAACAGCAGGGTCCAGCCCCGGGGCTACTCACTGTGGGCCTCCACCAGCTCGATCTGCATGTTGTAGGGGACCAGGGGGTCGGGCAGCTCCGAGAAGAAACTCTTCATGGCCCCGGCCACAGTGTTCACGGTGAAATCCTTCTCTGCCAGGTCCAGGTTGTGATCTGCAAGGGAAGGGGCTGCAGGGTTACACCCCAAGAGTGGAGAGGGACCCGAAGCACGGAGGGGGTTTAGGATGGGCAGCAGGGTCCTAGGGGACGCTGATTTTATTCTGAGATGGAGTTTTGTCACTTTACATCACTTAAAAGCCCTGAACTTCCTCCACGGAGGAACTGACCCCAGCCCTGCAGCCTGCGCTGACCTCAGGACAGCTCCAATTCCCACTGGTTTGGTTCATTTCATAAATGATGAACCTCTTCTGATCCCCAGCGGCTGAGCCACTGGGTGCTGAAGGAGAGCACGCAGGGCAAACGATAAAACCGCTCTTCTGGGAAGCAAACCCCAGAAAAACGTGGGGTATGGACCCTCCTGATGCCCAGACCTGGTTATTGGAACCTAACCCAGTGCTGCAAACACCAGGGTAAAGACCCATCAGGTCTGCCTGGGTTGTAAAAATCACCGTGGTTTAATATGGCGGCGGTCCACACATGATAAAACGGGTTTTCATCTGTGGAAATGGGTTTTCATGTGTTAAAATGGGTTTTCATCCTTGCTAAAATGGGTTTTCATGTGTTAAAATGGGTTTTCATGTGTTAAAATGGGTTTTCATCCCTCCTACACACACTCCCCTTGCTGCGGGCTCATCGCACACCCGCGGCGCCGGACCCTGCGCGCGCTGCCCTAAGGGGGGAGCCGGGGTTTTTTCCAAGCCCAGATTTTTGGGTGTCCCCGATTTTAGTGCACAGAGCCAGCCCCAGCACAGCCAGATCCCTGGTTTAGGGTGCGGGCGTTACCCTGGTCGAACTGCCGCTGCAAGCTCTCCATCTCGGACTTGTTGCCGCTCACGCGATAGATGCCTTCGGTGCTCAGCCCTGGAGAGCAAAAAGAGCCAAAATCAGCGCCCGGACAAGTGGAAACGGGCAACTTTGGGGAGAAAACACCAAGCTCGCGTTCTGGGGGCAGCCCCAGCACAGACCCTGCACCCCTTTCCCTGCACCTTTCCCCCGTGCATTAATTTTCACCCCTAACAGCCGCTCTTTTGCAGCAGGCACAAGATTTGCCCGGGGTTGCACCAACACCCGCAGCCCGCGGGCCCTCCCCAAACCCCCTGGTACTGGAATTGAAGCCAGAAACACAACCCGAGCAGGGGAGGTGCCGAATTATCACCTTGGGAAACGTGCAAGAGATGGTGGCAGGGGCAGCGCAGGTGCTGGGGTGCAGAGCTCCAGCCCCGCGCCGCTTCCGAGCTAAATTCTAATTGCTAAAAAGTCGGAGCGGACGCCCTCGTTGTCGTAGTAGAAAGCAATTTGCCTCCTCCGGGGAAGGAAAACGAGGTTAATGGCCCAGCCTCGAGGACCGTCGAACCCCGGGCTGGACACAAAAGGCTCAGTGTTTGGTCGTGCTGAAAAACCCCAGCAGCAGCTGCCACCGTTTGTCTTGCTGGAATTCCAAATAAGCTCATCGTCGGCCAAGCGAGCCAAAATCGCCATCTTTCACCCCAAGGCAGGCCCTGGCAGCCCCTTTGGCTGCTGCTGATGGATCAAACCCCCTTGGCAGGGCAGCCCCAACGCCAGGTCGGGGGCTTTTGGGGCATTTTCTTTGCTGCTTTGGCTCTGCGGCAGCCCCGGCTCCCAGAGCCCGCCGTGAATTCGCCGCCGCCGGCAGGAGCAGCGGGGCAGCACTGCAGTTTAGAAGCCGACTCAATAATTTCCTGCAATCCCCTTTCCGTGTTTATCCTCTCAGATCCTGTTTTCACACCGGCCGCCCGGCCCCGAGCTTTTCCTCCAGCGTCTCCGCGCGGCGCCGCCGGCCAGAGGAGCCCCCCCCCCAGCGCGGGATTTGGGAACGTCGGCCAACCCCGGGGTGTGCT
>OZ022463.1:210794-265561 GCA_963989345.1 Clangula hyemalis | reverse complement strand
AGGTGGCTGGCGCTGAGCAGCACCTCCACTGCTCCAGGAGCAGCTTTTGGGGGGTCAAAAAGGGTTTTTAAAGTGATGTATGCCTACAAGAGGAAACACCAGGCCCATTCATCTCACTTCTAACCCTGGGAAAGCAGCGGGATGAGTCCTGCCAGGAGCAATCAGGAGACGAAGGAAGCAGGGGCTGGAAATGGGTAAGGCAGCAGGGGCTCACCTGGCCGACCCCATTGCCTCCTGCGGGGTGTTTTTAGTTGGATTTTAGTTTCCACCGCCCCGATCTGTCCGCAATATGCAATAAATTGCTTTCATTTCTCTGCGCTGAGTCTGTTTTTCAGGTCTGGGGTCCAAAAAAAAAAGCCCATTTCTGCCCTGCCACGAGTCAGGTGGGAAATACCCAAAAAAAAAACCAAAAAAACACAAAAAAAGGGAGTGTTTAATCAGCTTTGGGGAGCCTTGTGTTTGCTCTTAAAAGCAGCGCTGTCAGGGTGCTTTGGTTCCAAAGCCAGTTCTTTCTACTGGGCCCTCGTCCTCTGCCACCAAGGGAAAAATCCTTAATTCTGAAAGCAACCAAATACTGCCGAAAATCGTCTGCAGCCAGCCAAATGCTCAAAGGGGAAGGGGGCAAAGGTTCTGGTTTTCTCCTAAAAAAAAGAGCACAAGCCCCCTCATCCACGACGTTTAATTGGGTGAATTTCTTCATATAGGCAGAAAATGGGAAATATTTCAAGCTCTGAAGTCACCTGCTACCCGCAGGAGAACGACGTGCCACCCGTCCTGCTTCCTGAGGGGAAAATCTCTCCAAAAAAAAAAGCCCCAAAACCCCGAGCTTTAAGGCAGGAGGCAGTTTTCCAAGGGCCACCGGCGTGCTGCTGAGTTTCCAGAGCACAAAACTTTTCACCGAGAGCCCGGCAGCCCCTGCGGGAGGCTCCTACCTGTGGCCTCGATGTACTCAATGCACCTCTCGATGAAGATGGGGATGGGTTTCTCCGGGGTCACCACGCTGCTCAGAGGCACCCCGAAGTAGTTGCTTTCCCACATCGCCTTCGTGATGGACGGCCGAGGCTTGGGCTTTGGTTTCTGCAGGAGAGAGAGGAGCGGGGTTAGGGTCAACACCAAAAAAAAACCCCCTCCTGTTTATTCACAAGCAGCAAATTTGGGCTCAGGAAAGGAGAAATCTGCTGCCACAGCGCCGAGCAGCTCCACGAGGAG
Source organism: Clangula hyemalis (assembly GCA_963989345.1). Next base: position 264,352 of record OZ022463.1, on the reverse strand, counting down.
AGAGAAAGCGTCCCGCAGAGTTCGTCAGGATCGCACCTTCAATTAATTACTGCTAATTATCACGGCAAATCCTCACTAGGACCTAGGTTTACGCTGTTACACGATGAAAACAACGTTTCTTGGAGTGGGTTGCTGTTACTCACCTCATTTTTCCCCCAAAGAGGTGGCAGGAGGGTAAAAGGGCACCTGGGGAAAACGAACAAACCCGCAGGGACCTTCCCAAAATTTGCCAGCAGCTCTCAGGGAATTAACGCCCAGGTCCAACCGCGCGCGGCGATGTTTTGGGCTTTTCCTTCCCAAATCAGCTCGGAGCTGCCCCCCCCCCCCCCCCCGTGGGAAACCAGGTGGATTTTTGCTGAAAATCTCAGCTTTTGGAGTGCTGCTCGCCCACAACCAATGCTGCACCTCCTGGGGTTTGTCTTTGGTGGAAAATAAATGCTGTTTTCCTATAAATACGTGTTTTGCCACGGTCTTTTGCTAGAAAACCCCTTTTGAGCATTTGCTGGGAAAGGCGTAGCAAGGAACCACCAGAAAAAGGGAGAAATTGGGGGAAAAAGGGGGATGGGAAGCTGGTTCAACGTCCTGGGATGGCGGAGGGAATGCATCCTCAGACCGATCCCAAAACGCTGCCGTCGTGACCCAAAAGAAACCCCGGTGCTGTTTCAGCCCGAGCGCAGCAGTAGCGGCCACCACGCAGGCTCCAGCCTAGAAAATGGGAAGGATTTCTTAGAAAAGAGATTTATAAAAAAAAAATGATCATTTTAGGGACTTATTCCTGCGGAACTGCACGTGCCAGGGAAGGGCCGCGCCGCGGTGTTTTAGGGTGAAAAACGAAGGCTGGGATTTGGGGAGAAATCATGGCCATCAGGTGCGCATTTGGGATTAAAAGATCTCCTAGTTTTGTGATTCAAAAAGTAAAAAAATCTCCTATTTTGTCTGTTCAGGGGTGGTTTTTTTGCCCTTTGTCCTGCTGGCGAGCTGCAGATGGAAGCACCCCTGGTGCCACCAAGCCCTGAGGGGTTTGGGTTTCCTGCAGGACACGGCCGGAGCGAGGGATTTTTATGTTTGGAGGAGTGTGCCGGCGCCTGGCCACAAGGAAATGCCAGCAAACCCTGAGAATTTACCAATTAATTGGTAAATTGGGGAAAATGCTGAGCACGGCCTCGTTGTCACCGACCCTTTCAAGCCTCGAGGCCGCCGTGGCCCCGGCGCGCGCAGCGCATCCAGTGGCGCGGCGGACCCGAAGGAGAGGGGGGGGGAAGGGAAGAGGAAATCTGCCCGCTGATTAAATTAATTATCAAGTGAGTCATCGAGGGAAGAAGGAAAATTAAAAAAAAAAAACAACAGACTGGGGGGAACTGCTGTCAGCTGCAGCATCCGCTCCCCAGCCCCGTGGAGAGGGACGAAGGCGCTGGAAAGCCCAAGGACCTCAAATATCCGCCTGAATTGGGCTTTTGGGCCAAATTCTGCGGATTTAGGTGCAATTTGTTGTGGGCGAATCTTACACGGGGTGTTTGTGGCGAAACGGAGGGGTTTCGGGGAGGTTTGAAGCACCTTGTTAGGGGTACGGGGCTAAATTCTGCCACCGCCGCTCTCGTTCCTCACAGATTTTGTCTGGTTTAGCCAAAATGCCAGCGTTTGCTGCCAAAAAAAAGCATTTCTGCTCCTGCCCTGGTGCTGTGCAGGCTGACCCTGGCGCTACCAAGTCAAAAATCAAGAAATAGGAAATTTTCAGAGTCACCACAACTTGGGGGGGAGGAATAAAACCCAAATTACTGCTCGGGGGGCATTTGAGGATCCCCAAACCCGGGCACGCCAGCGCCTCTGGAAGCTGCTTTGCTTTTTCCTGTTTGGTGACTGTTTAAGAGCTGCTCGCCCTCCGTTTCCAATGGAAATTAATAATGCCTTTTAATTTCCTTAATTGCTTTTGCAGCGGGCTCCGCCGGCAGCTCCCGCTGCTCCCTCTGCTGGGTCCAGGCGGCCGAGCGCGGTTTTGCTTTTTCTGGAGCTCCGGACTCCCAAAATACCCAAATTTGGGGCATTTTGCCTTCGGAACCCCCAGAAAGGAGATATTTAGCTCGGTTCCTCCTCCGGCTTCGCCTCTGCCATCAATGAAAATGTTTTCTTCATGGGAACAGGAGTTAAAAAGGGGCAGTTTGGGCTGAAAAGCTTCAAATGCGCAACTTTCAACTGATGTTGGCAGCTGGGACCCGAAAATGGGCATTTTTCCAGCAAAAAGCCGCCCTCGGGGTCGCTCCTGTCCCCGTGTTTTGGGCTGCGCCTCCTGTTTTCCCCCCGAAATTCCCCGTTTTTCTGCAGAGTCACGGAACGCCCGGGTCGGGCTGGCCAAACACGCCGGGGCTGATAAGGAACCGCGGAGATAAACCTCGTGGTTTTCCACCCCGCTGCCAACGGAGCCCATAAAGGGCAGCTCCAGCCGACGGTGTCGGGGTCACCTTCACCCGGGGGACGAGCACCAGGACCAAAATGGCTTAAAAAGCCCCAAAGAACCTCGAAATCCCCTGTAAAAACCATCCGCAAACCCTGGTTACACCCGGGCTGCCCCCAGCGGAGGAGCCCAGCTGGCAGCGCTGGCGGGATGGAGATTTTCGGCTTTCCTGCCGGAAAGCCAAGCAGCAGCGGGTTTCCCTCCCCAGGACGGAGAGGTTTCTGTCTGAAAAAGGGAGAAAAAGCCTCAGCTGGAAGGCTTACGGACAGCAGCAGAATTATGGCACCTCGAGCTGGCGTTATGCTGTCACCAAAGCATCCCCGAGCCCGGCAGCCACGCGCCGCTGCCAGTTCTACCTGCCGTGACCACTTCTTAATTGCTTTTTAAAAATCTCTTTTTATTTTTATTCTTATTTTTATTTTTATTTTTATTTTTATTTTTACTTTTTATTTTTATCTGCAGGGGTGCTGCAGGTGCTCGCCCATGCCCTGCCTCGCTCCGCGACGCCCCTTGGGTAACGCTGCCCCCACTTTCCGCCCTGCGAGGCGGACACGGGCACGTTTTGGCACAGCCGAGCGCAGCTAATTGTGGCTTGTCAGCTAATTGACACTTCTCAGAGGGGACGCCCGTAATGAGGACGGGGAGAACCCCCTCGGAAGCGACACGGTGGGGTCAGGCTGGGAGTAACCAAAAACGTTCAGGACTGCAGACTTCACTGACTGCAACGATAACGCCTTCAGTTTCGGCTGCGATAATTCAGCCGACTGCTTCCAAATCCAGCAGTTGTTACCCTCAGAGGACAACCAGCATTTATTTATTTATTTTTTAAACGGAACTGGCTCCCCCAGAGACGTGGTCACGGCACCAAGCCTGTCGGAGTTTAGGAAGCCTCTGGGCTGTGCTCGTAGTTCTATGCTCTGAATTCTGGGGTGCCAGGAGCTGGGCTCGGCGATCCGCGCGCGCCCCTTCCACCTCGGGATATTCTAGGCTTCTAGGACTCCCGCAGCCCACGCCAGCAGCAGCTGAGCTCCCTCCCCAATAAAACCAGCAGAAAAAAAAAAAAAAAAAAGCGATTTCTGCCCTCGGCTCGGAGACTTTCCGAGGTTTCCGTCCTCGCTCGCGCCCCTTACCTTCGTCGTCCTCCTCAGGCTGCGCAGGATGTTCCTCCGCCGGGGGTCCTCCCCGTCGGCCGACTCGTAGGGGATAACGGCGTTGTCGCCCTTATACCCTTGGGAGCTCTGGTCCTCCTCCTTCTTCCGAATGGGCCCCAGCTCGTCGTCGCTGCCCACGCTGAAGCTGGTCCGGTAGCTGGCAAAGCGGCCGAGCCTCGTGCAGCGCGTCCGATACAGCACGGGCTTGCTGACGGCCGACACTTTGCGGCCCCGCTCCAGCGAGCTCGTGTCCATCTCGCTGTCCGAGCCGTTGCCGCTGCCGTTCGACTGGGCCTTGTTGATGTTGCGGATGGTGATGATCTTGCCCTGCGTGCTGTCGTGGGGCACGGAGTAGATGTTCTCCTCCTCGTTCCTCGGCTTGACCACGGCGTCCATGGGCTCGGCGTAGTCGGAGGGGTCGAAGCCGTCCGTGGGCAGCCAGCTGCTGGAGGACACCGACTTCCTCTGCCCGTCCCGGTGCCCCTGCTCCAAATACGAGAGATCCCCCTTGGTGATGTCAAAATGCACGGGGGGCTTTGGTTTCACCGGAGGAGGTACTTTGTTGTTCAGCTTGCTTTCAAAAGTGCTCATGACGGAGATGAAAGACAAGCCGTCGTTCCCCTCCAGCTCCATGGAGAGCTTCGAGTGGTCTTTGGGCAGGGCGGGCACGGCCGTGTCCTCCCTGAAGGGGCTGTAGGTCGGGGGCTCGATGTCCTCCTCCGAGTCCTGCAGGTTGGAGTTGCAGAGCGGCGAGCCCGCCCGCGGCGAGTTGAACACCTCCTCCGTCGTGCTGCACGCCTCGGCCACGTTGTCGTACATGTGGGTGGCCTCGATGATGTTTTTTTTCTCCACCACGTCCTTGAAAAACGAGTGGAAGATCTCGAGCTTGTGCTGGGGCTGGCTGCAGGGGATGGCGGTGAACTTGCCGTCGATCTCCTGGGCGATCTCCTCGCCCTCGGTCAGCTGCTCCCGGCTCAGCTCGTTGTCCAGGATGTCGACGGCGCCGTCGGTGAGCGCCACGAGCTGCACGGGGATGATGTCCTGCACCTCGCACAGGAAGGCACGGAGCATGGCCAAGGACGCCTTGCGCTTGGCCGCGTAGAAGACGATGTAGCCGTGGACGAGGCGGCTTTTCCTGACGCTGAAGGACGAGTGGTAGGAGAGCAGCGAGAGCTCCAGGCGCCGCCTGTGCGGCCCGACGGCCAGCTCGAGGAGGATGGAGCTGCTGCTGCCGCACGGCGAGGGCCGGTAGGTCTGCGACTGCAGGATGGGCGCCAGGAGGTCGTCGGCGTCGAAGGGGTCGCCGCACATCAAGCACATGACGATGCGCAGGTCCACGTCCGCCAGGTCCTTGATGCTGGAGGTGGAGCTGACGAGGTTGAGGTTGCGCTTGGAGTCCAGCAGCCCCTTCAGGACCTGGCTGATCTGCTTCTCGTTGATGTTGCGGCCGTAGGCGATGCCGGCCGAGGCGGGGTCGAGGAAGACGCACTGCAGCTTGCTCGCGATCTGCTGGCCCTGCTGGACCAGGCTGTGCAGCGTCTCGCCGCTCGTGTCCCCCCTCTTGTTGACCAGCATCAGGGTGAGGGGAAGGTGGGCCAAGTGGTTCTCCCTCCGGCCGATGGTCGACTCCCTGCTCTTCTCGATGCTTTCCACCACGTAGGAGAGCGACTCCTTGGAGTTGTAGAGGCAGAGGCAGCCGTGGGGCTGGAAGGTGGGCGTCTGGAAGGCGTTGACGGGCAGCCGGACGTTGCCCTCGATGGGCCGCAGGGACAGCTCGTACATCTTGCCCTCGATCACGTACTTGTCGTCGTTGGTGCACAGCGCCCGGATCTCGTTGGCCAGCTCCCGCGCCAGCCCGTCCTTGCCCAGGATCACCAGGTTAATCCTGTCGATGTTGGCGTCCGACAGCAAGTTCTTCTGGTTGCGCTCGGAGGGCCTGATGAAGCAGGAGCTGACCAGCTGCTCGATCTTGGAGTCGATGCAATCCGGGCAGCTCGGGCACGTCTCCTTCGTCGGGTGGTAGACGAAATGGATGTGCTTGAGGATCAGGGCGTCCCGCTCGGCCTGCAGCTTCTGCAAGGCCTTGAACCGCTGCTCCTCTCCCAGCACGTCCTGGATGACGCCCATCTTCTCCTTGCTGGGCTTGGCGTCGAGCTCCAGCTCGTAGAAGAGCTCCGAGTACTCCAGGAGCAGCTCCTGAAACTCCTCCTTGGCCTTCTCGATGATCTGCTTTTGGTGCTTGCTGTAGATGTCCATGTAGATGGACTCCTCCAGCCACATGTAGAAATCCTCGTTCATGATGAAGCTGCGGGCTTCCTCCCAGGGCTTCCCAGGCGTGATGAAAGGGGAAGTCTCCAGGTTTTCTTTGAAAGCCCTCCTCATCTCCGCTCTTTTCCTCTCGTTCCTCAGCTTCTCCAAGTGAGCCTCGTACAGCTGCTCGGCGGGCTGGGTCTCCATCAGGTCGAAAGGGATGCGCTCGTTCTCCATGTTGTCGATGTGGCTGGTGGCGTCCCAGGGGGTCTCCTCCAGGACGACGAACCACTTGAGGAAGTCCGGCTTCGCCTCCAGGAGCTTCTCCACCTTCACGCAGCTCAGGTGATCGATCTCATCCAGGTCGGGGATGAGGGCCTCGAAGGCCTGAGGGAGCTTGGCGAGATAGATCTTCCTCCTGCGCTCGATGTGCTCCTGCTTGAGGCGGTGGACGTGCTGCAGGAAGAGCTTCTTGGCTTTCTGCGTCCCCTCCAGGTAGACGTACTCCTGGTACTCCGCCGAGGACTGCATCTTGCGGCTGACGTTCGACCACGTCTCGTTGTGGTTCTTGACGATGCGGCTCACCAGCCACTCGTACTTGTCCTTGGCGGCGGCGATCTGCTGGCTTTGCTGTTTCAAAGCCTCGAAGTAGGGGATGATTTTCGTCTTCCCCCGGCTTTTGTCGACGAGCTGCACCAAGGTGTTGAAGGCCAGGTCGATGTTCACGTTGGATCGGGCCGACGTCTCCACCACCTGGAGGTTCTTTTTGCTTAAGGCAAAAGTGTGTGCATCCCTAATGTACCGCTCCACGCCCTCGTCGCACTTCGTCAGGACCACCACGATGGGCTTTTTCGTTTTGGCGAGCTGATTGTAAAGGTTGGAAACGAATTTCAGCTGATCGTCAAAGTTCCTGTTCATACCCCTGCTAACGTCAATGCAGAGAAGGAAGCCATCGACCAGCAGCTTTCCGTCCGGCATCTGTTTTTGTTCAAAGTCCTGCTCCAGCCCGAGCTGATCAGTGCAAAAGTACATGAGCTTTTCAGCCGACGCCAGCTTGGTCGCCGCAGCCCGCTTGATGTAGGGCTGCAGGGCCGTGCTGCGGTGAGGCTGAAAGGTCTGGTCGTCGATGAACTCCGTCTGCTCCACCACGTGCATTTTACACTCGGCGCAGTCCTCCAGGGAGCGCACGACCTCCCCCCAGTAGAGGAAGTGGTCGTTATTGACCACCCTTCCCCCAAAGTCACTGGTGCTGAGGACCGAGGTGTGGTCCAGGTGAAACTCGTCGGCGCTGGGCCGGACGAAGCGGTTGCACAGGCAGGATTTCCCGATGCCGCACTGCCCCTTCTCCTTCTCCGTCCCCGACAACCCCACCACGCTAACGTTATAGGTGGGAATGCGAACATCTTGCTTTCTTGCCATCATCATCGTCCGCACATCCTGTCCCAGCCCACCGCTTCCGAGAGGATTAGGGCGCGCGGCTGCGGCGCTCGGCGGGCGGAGGGGGGGGCAGCTCTCAGGCCAGGCGGGGCGCCGGGGCGAGGAAATCCCTCGTGCCCATACCGCGCGCGCCGGCAGCGGCTCAGTGCTCGCCGATCCCCGGCGTCGGGCGGCCGACGTTCACCCCTAGGAGAAAAGAGAGAGGAGCGTCAGCGCCGAGCATTCCTCCCCCCCATGCCCCGTTCCTTCCCCCGCCACCCCCTTCTCGGGATTTAAGCCCCAAAAATGAAGCGGGAGCAGCCAAACGAGCTGGCTTGGCTTTGCTCTTCGACGGCGAGCAAGTGCAGCGGCGGCTGGCTATCTGATCCCACTTCCACCGGCGGGATTACCTCTCTCACCCGCGGCGTGGTCTAATAGGATCAGAGGGGTTTAGAAAGGAAGAGGCAGAAGGAGAAGGATCCGGATAAAACCCTACGGAGGAGCCCCGGGCGCGCTCGGAGCCGCGGCAGCGGCGTCTTCCTTGGAGGAAGGAGCGCTCCCAACCGGCACCCTGGATCCCAATTGGCACCGTGGATCCCAATTAGCGCCCTGGATCCCAATTGGCAACCCTGGATCCCAATTGGCAACCCTGGATCCCAATTAGCGCCCTCAAAACGCGGCAATTGGCCCTCGTTTGTTTTACAATACGAGAGCAGAAAAGGGTTTCGCAGCTCCGGGAAAGGCGAATTAACTCTGCATGCAGATGACACCCTGCCGGGGAGCCGGGGCTCTCCTGCGCCCGCTGGGGTGGCCGGACCAGGCAGTTCTTCCAGTTCTCTTCTCCTCGGGCTGGGTTGCACAACACGCAGAGGCTGCTGCAAACCCGAAACGCCGCTGCACGCTCCCCAGAAAACCTACCCCAACGCCCGAGCCCTTCGCCGAACCCCTCGGCCAGGTCGCCCCCCGGCAGCCGAGCTACCACCGGCTCGCGTGGTTCTGGAGGCTGCGAGGAGGGGGAGAGGGGAGGAATCGGGGCAAAACGCGGGGATTTGGGGGGGGGTTTAGGATCCTGCCCTCGGCGCTGCCACCCTTTCCGGCTCCCCCCCCCCCCCGAGCACGATGCTTCCTGCAGGAGCACCACTCATCCGCAGCGCGTGTCGCTCCTCGGGGCGAGCCTCCGGCGGGCAAAAGGGCGGAACAACCGCAGCACCGGTGCAATGTAAACTATGCTGCCGAGCAGCTGTCAAACCCTTAATTATTTTTGAATAATTACTCATCGCTGAATTTTAAGGAATGCAGCTACTCCCTGGGAGGCTGGCCGGGGCTCGCGCGGCCTCCCCGCAGCTCCCGGGGGAGCACCCCGATTTTCCTCAACCCTCGCCGTTTTTCCCCGTTTGGGGAACGGGGCACGGAATCGGGTGCAGGGGGGGGTGCCCGGCCCCACGGCGCTGTTTTGGGGTGCTGCTGCTCTCCTCCATCCTCTCCGGGGTACAGGAGCTCCCCCCGGAGCTACACAGGGTCACAAAGCGCCGAGTTTTGTGGAGAAACCGAGGGAATTTTAGGGTTTTGGACGGGGTGTGGGAATCGCCTCGGCCTCTGCGGCTGCGATGCGCGGAAGCGGTCGGGCTGCGGGCATCCGAGGGGCGCCGACGGTGAACCGAAAGCTGCGGAAAGACTTTGCCAAAAGGAAACCACAGCGGTGACAAAGGCGGCGGCGGTCCCCTTTCACTTCCCCCCCTCCCTGCCCGAAAGCAGGACGGGGCGAGGAGCAGCTTTCGGGGAGCCTTTCGTCCTTCCCCGTGCCCAGGGGTTCCGAGCGGCGCCGTTCATCCGTGGGGAGCTGCTGGAGAGCCCCGAGCTGGAAGCTCTCTGATTAACAATTAATCTGTGATTTGCCCCCAAAATGAAAGGCCTTCCTGGATGGGAAGGTTCAGCAGAGGGACGATAAAACCTAAGGGGGGGTGTTGAAATTTAGGATTGTTCCTCGAGGCGCGCTGTCCAACCCGACACCCCTCTGGGCGTAATCCTGCCAAGGGGTCACAAAACTCTCTTAAAAAACCACAAAAACCTTTAAAAACGACCCCGAGAAGGCAGGCTGACGCAGGGACCGCCCCGTTTCCCGCGTTAACCCAAGAACCAGCGCGGGTTTCCTCTCTCTCTCATCACTTTCCTCACCGTGCCGCGCGCGCAGCGGGTGCCCGAAATGGGTCAGCGGCATCTTTGGGCAGAGCCATTTGAGCCCGAGAGCATCTGGGGCCGAAACGCTTTAATCTGCTGCAGCAGATGGGCTGCTCGAAGGCGGGGGGGGGGGGGGTGCACAAAAACACCCCGCTCCCCGACCTGCTGCCCTCCTGATGACTTTTTTTTGTTGCAAAATAGCCACAAACGGCGAAGCTGAGGATGGGTTCCAGGAGGGATCCGGTAGGTTCCGCGCTCCAGATCCCCGATAAGCAAAGGGAGCGAGGGTCCCCGGCTGCCCCCCCCCCCCCCCCCCCCCCGATGTCACCGTGCCGTCGAGCTCCCGGCGCGGGCAGGGCTGGGCAGCCGGTTGCAAAAGCGTTTCCACGAACGGGCTCAGGGAGCAAAAGGCAACAGCAGCTCGGGCAGCTCGCCGGGCACCTCCTCCAGCGCCGCCGCCGCCGCCTTCGTCCCGCTCGGCTTCCCTCGCCCCCAAAAAGCCCCCGGTGGGCAGACGCCCAAACCGGGCGCCGTCGGGGCTCCTCGCCCCCAAATCGTGCCGATCAGACGCGGAAAACGGGGAGAAAAATAATCATCATCATCATCATCATCATAAATCACGGCGGGCTGGGTGAGAGCGGGAAGCGGCGCTCGCCCTCCCCCTGCCGATCGGCTCCAAACGGTTTTGGGGATAAAAACGGGGGATTGAGGTTCGGGAAGCGGGGTCGCCGCCGGGTTTTCGGCCCGCGGTGGGGAAGCAGCAGACGGACGGATCGCCCCGGAGGCAGGACAGGGGGGACAGCTCACCCCTAAAACCCTCCAGCCTCGGGTCCAGAAGCCCCGCAAGGGCTCCTCGGACACCCCCCGACCCTTCCCCATCCTTACGGCGCGGCGTCCTGGGGTCCCCGCTGGGCGCTGCTCCCTCCTCCGCCCCCCCCCCCCCGGCTGCAGGAGCTCGCTTTCGTTTTCTGCCCTAAAAGCCTGAGTCAGGAGTTACTCATTTACGCTGGAATACCCTCCCCGCCGAGCAACCCCGGGCGGAGAGGTGACGCGAGAGGACGAGGAAGGAGGAAAAAAAATAAAGGCCGGCACGGCTCACGGATCCCCACCGAGGTTTTTTTTTGGTGGGGGGCGTATTTTTTTTCCAAACGCTGGCAGCAGACCCAAAAGGAAGGAAAAAAAAAGGAAAAAAAGAAGGAAAAATAAAAGGTATTTTCCAGCCTCAAGCACCTGAAAGCTGGGAAGCGGCTTCCCTCGCCTCGCCCACCGTGGGAGAAGCTCCAGGCACGCTGAATTTGGGGTTTTGGTGCTGCTTTTTGTTTGTTTTTTCCAACACGGGCTCCAAGTTTTTGTGTTTTGGGTTCTCCCGGGCCACGAACAGGCTCCTGGCCCCGAGCAGGGAGAGGTGACAGGGCTGGAATATCGGCAGGAGCGGCGATCCCGCTGGGAAATTGGGGGAAAAAAGGGCCCAAACGGCTCAAGGACACCGAGTTCCTGCCACCCACGTGCCTGAGCACGGAGCTGCCGGGCATGGAACTGCCCGTCCCGTGCGTGTGCCCGCTGGAGGGATCATTTTATGGAAAAAAACCACAAAAATGAAGGGTTTGGGGTAGATATTTTAAACGTAAGCAGCCGAGGCGCACCGGGACCACGCCACCTCCTCCAGGGGGATCAGCCCCGTCCCGCAGCAGGTTCACGGCTCAGTGGAGGGAGAGTTGATCTCATTTTTGATAAGAAAAAGGAAAACGGTGACCCCAAAAGGAAAAACGACGACCCTGAAAGGGAAACAATGACCCCGAGAGGGAAAACGACGGCCAAATGACGACCCCGAGAGGGAAAACGACGGCCAAATGACGACCCCAAGAGGGAAAATGATGACCCCAAGAGGGAAAACGACGACCCCAAGAGGGAAAACGACGACCCTAAGAGGGAAAACGACGACCCCGAGAGGGAAAACGACGGCCAGATGACGACCCCAAGAGGGAAAACGACAGCCCCAAGAGGGAAAATGACGACCCCAAGAGGGAAAACGACGGCCAAACGATGACCCCCAGAGGGAAAACGATGACCCCAAGAGGGAAAACGATGACCCCAAGAGGGAAAACGATGACCCCAAGAGGGAAAACGACGGCCAAATGATGACCCCAAGAGGGAAAACGATGACCCCAGCAGCCAACAACCCCAGCCCCGGGGTCCTCAACCCATCGGGATCCCCACCGGGGCTCGGGCACCGCGCTCGGAGCCTCTCCAACCCCCCCCAGAGCCCCTGGGGAGCCCCCAAAACCCAACCTGGGGGGTTTTGGGGGCGGCCGGGCCGCGGGAGGTCCCCGTGTGCCGGGTGTCCCGGGGCTGAGGCTCGCTTATCTCAGGCATTTCGGGGTTAGGCCGGCCCCGCCGCCTTATCTGAGGGCTGCGAAATAGCTCCCAGCTTAAATGGTGGAAGAGCTGGCCGGGGGCCAGGTGGCCTGGACTCTCTCCCCCCCCTCCCCAGCTGGGTCGTTAAAATCTCTCCGAGTAGGAAAAAAATAATAATAATAATTAATAATAATAATGATGATGATGATAAAAGCGCCGGGCTGTGGTTGAACGGCGCCTTGCCGGAGCGGGGTTTTTTGGCGAGGGGATGGGTGAAGGGGCTGAGACAGCAGCGATCCCGCGGGTCACGGCTGGGTTTTTGGGGGAGTTTTGCTCAGCAGACCCCAAAGCTTTCCCCAAAATCCCCCCCCCCCTTGTGGGAGGGGGAAAAAAATCCCCTAAAGCTCGCTTCTCCCTCCCCGGCTCTGCCCTGCGCCCTCGGCGCCGGGGTCCTCCGGGCCCTACCCAGCCGTGCCGGTGAGCAAAGCTCGTTTGCCCGACCAAATTAACGAGGGCAACGTCCAAATCCGGGCAGATGAGGCAGTGAGGGGGGGGCCGAGCGCTGTCAAAGCGGCCAGGAGCTGTCGGGGGGGACGGGGGAGCGCGGCCCCGGTCCCCTCCACGCCGCCCGCCCCCATCCTGGGCCGCTCCAATTAGCTTGGAGGGTAATTAACGGGGCCAAGCCGGGCGGATCGGGTCCTTCATCATTTTTTGGGGCTTCTGCTTGCTTCTTCCGTGGGAATTTTGTGAGATCGGGGTGGGCAGAGGCACAAAGCTCGGCCCCGTGGCCGCGGGTCGCCCCCCAATTTCGGGTCCGTGTTTGGGGGAGGAATCCCCGATTTCTGGTCCACGTTTCACGGAGAAATCCCCAATTTCTGGTCCATGTCCCGTGGAGCAATCCCCAATTTCTGGTCCACCTTACACGAAGCGATCCCCATCTTCTGGTCCAGGGCACACGGAGCAGTCCCTGATTTCTGGTCCACGTTTGATGGAGAAATCCCCGAATTCTGGTCCCGGTTCCGTGGAGCAATCCCAAATTCTCCGGTCCATCTTCTGTGGAGCAATCCCCAATTTCTGATCCACGTTACCCGGAGTGATCCCAATTTTCTGGTCCTCGTCCCGTGGAGCAATCCCAAATTTTTGGTCCACGTTACACAGAAGGATCCCCATTTTCTGGTCCACATCCCACAGAGCGACCCCAAATTTCTGGTCCCTGTTCCATGGAGCAATCCCAAATTTCTCGTCCACATCACACGGAGTGATCCCAATTTTCTTGTCCAAATTCTGTGGAGCAATCCCCATTTTCTGGTCCACATCCCGCAGAGCGACCCCAAATTTCTGGTCCAGGTTCCGTGGAGCACCCCGGGCACCCTGGCACTCCAACTGCTCCCGTCCCTCACCAAAAACACCGCGTGGAGCAGGGACAAACCCTGACCCGGGATAAATCCCAATCCAGGATAAATCCCAATCCAGGACAAATCCCAACCCGGGATAAATCCCGACCCGGGATAAAACCCAATCCAGGACAAATCCCGACCCGGGACAAATCCCAATCTGGGATAAATCCTGACCCGGGATAAATCCCAACCCGGGATAAATCCCAATCCAGGACAAATCCTGACCCGGGATAAATCCTGACCCGGGACAAATCCCAATCTAGGATAAATCCCGACCCGGGATAAATCCCAACCCGGGATAAATCCCAATCCAGGACAAATCCTGACCCAGGACAAATCCTGACCCGGGACAAATCCCAATCCAGGATAAATCCCAATCCAGGACAAATCCCGACCCAGGACAAATCCCGACCCGGGACAAATCCCAATCCAGGATAAATCCCAATCCAGGATAAATCCTGACCCGGGATAAATCCCAATCCAGGACAAATCCCAATCCAGGACAAATCCCGACCCGGGATAAATCCCGACCCGGGATATATGGGATAAATCCTGAACTGGGATAAATCCTGACCCAGGATAAATCCCGACCCGGGATAAATCCCGACCCAGAATATATGGGATAAATCGCAACCCGGGATAAATCCCAATCTAGGACAAATCCCGACCCAGGATAAATCCCAATCCAGGATAAATCCTGACCCGGGACAAATCCCAATCCAGGATAAATCCCAACCCAGGACAAATCCTGACCCGGGATAAATCCCAATCCAGGATGAATCCCAACCCAGGATAAATCCTAATCCAGGACAAATCCCGACCCGGGATAAATCCCAATCCAGGATAAATCCTGACCTGGGACAAATCCCAATCCAGGATAAATCCCGACCCAGAATATATGGGATAAATCCTGACCCGGGATAAATCCCGACCCGGGATAAATCCCGACCGCCCAGGACCCAGCCGGGACACCTCGGACGACATCCTAAAGCCTTGCCCAGGACCAGGGATTTGGCTGAAAAGCCCCAAAATATTTCTTTTTTCATGCTTTTTTTTTTTAAGGTGGGAAGGCAGCGAGCCCTGCGGGAGCTCACAGCCGCCGAGGGCGCGGGGAAGAAGGGCGATTTGGGGCCAAAACGCCGCGGTTTGGGGCCAAAAAGCCGCGGTTCGGTCAAGGCTGCTCGCAGCCCTGAGGGAAGCGGGGCGTTTTGCTGCAAAAAAGGGGGAAAACGGTAAAAATCAATAAATATATAAAGAAGGGGACAGCACCAAAACCTCCCGGGACCCAAAAGCAGCACCGGGACCCTCCGGTGCCCCCCCCCCCCCCCCCCCCCCGGGTGTGGGCTGGGGGTGAGGGGAAGGAGCCCCCGTGGGTGGGGACGAGACATCCCGAAATGGGGTAAAAAACAGAAAAAAAAGGGATTTTAACCCCCCTAGTTGTCTTAAAATCCCCCCCCCCCCGAAAGGAAAGCGTCGCCCTGAAGGGGCCGGGCTCCCGGTGGAGGCTGCGGTCCCGGTTTAGGGCTCGGGTTTAGGGCCAGGTTTTAGGGTTTAGGGCCAGGTTTTAGGGCTTAGGGCCAGGTTTTAGGGCCAGGTTTTAGGGCTTAGGGCCAGGTTTTAGGGTCAGGTTTTAGGGCTTAGGGCCAGGTTTTAGGGCCAGGTTTTAGGGTTTAGGGCCAGGTTTTAGGGCCAGGTTTTAGGGTTCAGGGCCAGGTTTTAGGGTTCAGGGCCAGGTTTTAGGGTTCAGGGCCAGGTTTTAGGGCCAAATTTTAGGGTTTAGGGCCAAGCACGCAGCACCTGCACTCACCCCCCAACCCCCCCCGGTGCCCCCCCCAGGACCCGGTGCCCCCCCGGTGCCCCCTCACCCCGTTTCGGAAGGAGGCTGCAGGCCGGGAAACGGCCAGAGGGGGGGAAAAAACCACAGAAATCGACCCAAAATCGCTGGAAATGAAAGGAAAACGAGGGGGGGGGGGGCACCAGGGGGGGCCGCGGCCTCGCGGAGGGAGAGCGGAGCCGGGGGGGGGGCAAAACTGGGGGGGGGAGACCCCGGCACTGAGCCTCCCAGTAGCCTCCCAGTACCTTCCCAGTAACCTCCCGGAGGCCTCCGGATGGGCCGGAGGGGGGCCGCAGAGCCTCAGGGGGGGGGCACGGAGCTCTGGGGGCTTTTTTTTTTTTGGGGGGGGGGTCTTTGGGGGCTCCCCCCGCCACCTTGAGCCCCCTCCCCAAAATATTGGGCCTTGAATCCAGGGGGCAACGGGTGCTGCCCCCCCCCCCCCCCCCAAATTGGGGGGGGTCCCCTTAACCTAAAGGGCAGATGCTGAGGGGGGGGGAGGATGGGAGAAGCCCCCACCCCAAATATTTTTTGAGGGGGGGGGGTTTAAAGCTGCCCCCCCAGGCATCACCCTGCTGGGTGGGGGGGGGGGTTAAAGCTGCCCCCCCCAGGCATCACCCAGCTGGGGGAGGTGTTAAAGGGAATGGGGGGGGGGATTTTTGGGGGGGGGGCTTAATGAGGAGGGGGTTAAATGGGGGGGGGGGCTTAAAGGAACCTTAAAAGGGGCGGGGTCCTTAAGGGGGGGGCTTAAAGGGGGGGGGGCTTAAAGGGGGGGGAGCTTAAAGGGGGGAGTCCTAAAAGCGGGGTCCTTAAGGGGGGGTCCTAAAGGGGGGGCCATAAAACGGGGTCCTAAAGGGGGGGGGACTTAAAGGGGATCTTAAAGGGGGGGGGGTCCTAAACGGGTGGGCTTTGAGGGGGGGGCTCCTCTCCCCAAATCGCCCCCCCCCCAAAGCCACCGGGGGGGGGGGGGGGGGTGGTGATTGGGGGGGTGGTCCCCGTTACCCCCCCCACGGCCTCGCCCTGCCCACTAAGGGGGGGGCGGCACCGACCTCCCCCCCCCCCCCCCCATGATGATGATGCTGGGGGGGGGGAAGGGGCGGGGCGGGGGGTCCCGGTGCCCCCTCCCCCAGGCGCTGGGCGGGGGTGGGGCCGGCCCCATTGTTCCTTCCCGGTTGGGGGGGGGGGGGTTTAACGGTGGGGGGGGGGGGGGGTTAACGGGGAGGGAGGGGGAGGGTTAACGAGGAGGGGGAGGGGTAACGGGGGGGGGGCGGGGGGGGGCGCTGCCCGTTCCTTACCGTGGCGGCGGCGGCGCGGGGCCGGGCCGGGGGTGCTGGGGGCGGTGGCGGCGGGCGGCGGCGGCGCCATCTCCCCCCGCGGGGCCGCCGGGGCGGGCTGGGCCTGTAATGGCGGCGGCGGCGGCGCCTTCCTCCCCCTCCCCCTCCTCCTCCTCCCCCTCCTCCTCCTCCTCCTCCCTCACTGCCGGGGGGGCTGCGGGCAGCGGCGCGCGCGCGGGGGCGCGCGGCGGCGGCGGCGCATGCGCGGGGAACGGGAGGGGGGGGGCGGGGCCGAGCGCGGGGCGCGCGCGCGCGCGCCCCGGGGGAGGGGGAGGGGCGGGGTCTGCGCACACCCCGGGGAGGGGCTGGGTGTGCGCATGCGCTCTGCGCCGCCCTACACGGCCGGCCACGGTCCCCCCCCCCGCCACGAGAGGGGAGGGGGGGGTGAGGGGGTGGCGCTCGGGGCGTGCTGGGAGTTGTAGTCCAAGGCGCGGCTCGGAACTACGCGTCCCGGCGGGCCCCGCGCGCACGCCGGATATCCGGTGTTGGGGAGGGGGGGCGCCGGGTTGTGAGGGGGGGGCCTGGCAGGGACGGCAGCGCCATGGTGAGGAGCGGGGGGGGGGGGATGGGAGCGGGGGGGTCGCTGCAGAGCCCCCCCCATAGGGGATCCCATAGGGCTGCGGCACCGGGGGGGGTCCTGTGGGGTCGGTCTGTGTGGGGGCCGTCGCCTATGGGGGGGCCGGGGGGGTCCCCTTTGCAGTGTCCCTATGGGGGGGGCCTTGGGGTGCTCCAGGGACCCCCCCCAAGCAGGTTTGCCCCATGGATCCCTATAGGGTCCCTATGGGGGAGCTGTCTGGGTGCCCCATGGGACGGAGACATTTGGGGGGGGTCCCCTTTGCAGTATCCCTATAGGGGGGGATTTAGGGGGGGCATTGGGGTGCCCCAGGGGACCCCCCCCAAACAGGTTTGCCCAATGAATCCCTATAGGGTCGTTATAGGGTCCCTATAGGGGAGATATCTGGGTGCCCCATGGGGCTGAGACGTTTGGGGGGGTCCCTTTGTAGCGTCCCAATGGAGAGGTCTTTGGGGGGGGCGTTGGGGTGCCCCAGGGGTCCCCCCCAAGCAGGTTTGCCCCATGGGTCCTTATAGGGTCCCTGTGGGGGAGATGTTTGGGTGCCCCGTGGGGCTGAGACGTTTGGGGGGTTCCCCTTTGTAGCGTCCCTATATGGGGGGGGGCTTTGGGGTGCCCCATCGCGTGCTCCCTGTGGGGTTTTGGAGGCCTTGGGGTGCCCCAGGGGTCACCCCCTTATGGGGTCAATACAGAGGAGGTGCCCTGTGGGGCTGATTCGCTGGGGGGCCCTTTTTAGTGTCCCTAAATGGGGAGGTTTGGGGTGGGGGGGGAATGTTGGGGGGCCCCATTTCAAGCTCCTTATGGGGTTGGGGAGACTTTCAGGGCCTCCATGGGGCACCCCTATAGGGAGGGGGAGATTTTGGGGTGCCCCACGGTGCTGTGCAGCACCCCTGTAGGATCCTCAGGGGTGGGGGGGGGCTCAAAATACCCCAAAAAGGAGAAACGAAACCCCCTGAGAGAGGCTGAGGTGGGGGAGGGTTCCCTGCCCCCCCCCCCCCCCACCCCCCAGCGCTGTGTTTTGTGTCCCCCCCCCGGGGCAGATCCGCTTCATCCTGATCCAGAACCGGGCGGGGAAGACGCGCCTGGCCAAGTGGTACATGCAGTTCGACGATGACGAGAAGCAGAAGCTGATCGAGGAGGTGCACGCCGTCGTCACCGTGCGCGACGCCAAGCACACCAACTTCGTGGAGGTAACGGCCCCAAAAACCCCCGCTTCGGCCCCAAATTCCACCTCAAAACCCCCACTTCGGCCCCAAACTCCACCTCAAAACCCCCACTTCGGCCCCAAATTCCACCTCAAATTCCACCTCAAAACCCCCACTTCAGCCCCAAATTCCACCTCAAATCCCCCACTTCGGCCTCAAAACCCCCACTTTGGCCCCAAATTCCACCTCAAAACCCCCACTTCGGCCTCAAATCCCCCACTTTAGCCCCAAATTCCACCTCAGAACCCCCGCTTCGGCCCCAAATTCCACCTCAGAACCCCCGCTTAAGCCCCAAATTCCACCTCAGAACCCCCGCTTCGGCCCCAAATTCCACCTCAAAACCCCCACTTCGGCCCCAAATTCCACCTCAAATCCCCCACTTCAGCCTCAAATCCCCCTCTTCGGCCCCAAATTCCACCTCAAAACCCCCAATTCAGCCCCAAATTCCACCTCAAATCCCCCACTTCGGCCCCAAATTCCACCTCAAATCCCCCACTTCGGCCCCAAATTCCACCTCAGAACCCCCACTTCAGC
Source organism: Clangula hyemalis (assembly GCA_963989345.1). Next base: position 245,681 of record OZ022463.1, on the reverse strand, counting down.
CCCAAATTCCACCTCAAATCCCGCACTTTGGCCCCAAATTCCACCTCAAATCCCGCACTTCTGCCCCAAATTCCACCTCAAATCCCCCACTTGGGCCTCAAATCCCCCACTTCGGCCCCAAATTCCACCTCAGAACCCCCACTTCGGCCCCAAATTCCACCTCAAAACCCCCGCTTCTGCCCCAAATTCCACCTCAAAACCCCCGCTTCTGCCCCAAATTCCACCTCAAAACCCCTGCTTCGGCCCCAAATTCCACCTCAGAACCCCCACTTCGGCCTCAAATTCCACCTCAAAACCCCCTCTTCGGCCCCAAATTCCACCTCAAATCCCCCACTTCAGCCCCAAATTCCACCTCAAAACCCCCACTTCGGCCTCAAAACCCCCACTTCGGCCCCAAATTCCACCTCAAAACCCCCACTTCGGCCCCAAATTCCACCTCAAAACCCCCACTTCGGCCTCAAAACCCCCGCTTTGGCCCCAAATTCCACCTCAAATCCCGCACTTTGGCCCCAAATTCCACCTCAAATCCCGCACTTCTGCCTCAAATTCCACCTCAAAACCCCCACTTTGGCCCCAAATTCCACCTCAAATCCCCCACTTCAGCCTCAAATCCCCCACTTCGGCCCCAAACTCCACCTCAAAACCCCCACTTCGGCCCCAAATTCCACCTCAAATCCCCCACTTCAGCCTCAAAACCCCCACTTCGGCCTCAAATCCCCCACTTCGGCCCCAAACTCCACCTCAAAACCCCCACTTCGGCCCCAAACTCCACCTCAAAACCCCTGGTTCGGCCCCAAATTCCACCTCAGAACCCCCACTTCGGCCCCAAATTCCACCTCAAATCCCCCACTTCGGCCTCAAAACCCCCACTTCGGCCCCAAATTCCACCTCAGAACCCCCACTTCGGCCCCAAATTCCTCCTCAAAACCCCCGCTTCGGCCCCAAATTCCACCTCAAAACCCCCACTTTGGCCTCAAATCCCCCACTTCAGCCCCAAATTCCACCTCGAAACCCCCACTTCGGCCCCAAATTCCACCTCAGAACCCCCACTTCAGCCCCAAATTCCACCTTAAATCCCCCACTTCGGCCTCAAATCCTTCCCCCAGCGCTGCCAATCCTGAGGGCAGCCATCGCCCGTCCCTCCCAGTTCCCTTTATTTTATTTTTTTTGCCTTTTCCTCCTTTTTTTTTTTTATTTATTTATTTTTTTTTTAAATTTCCTCCCCCCGTAGTTCCGCAACTTCAAGATCATCTACCGGCGCTACGCCGGCCTCTACTTCTGCATCTGCGTGGACGTCACCGACAACAACCTGGCCTACCTGGAAGCCATCCACAACTTCGTGGAGGTGGGTGGGGGCCGCGGGCTCCATCCCGCCCCCCCCCTCGCCCCCCACCACCCCCCCATAGTGCGGCCGGATCCTGCCCTCTTCTCCTTCCCCCCCCTTCATGCAGGTCCTCAATGAATATTTCCACAACGTCTGCGAGCTCGACCTGGTCTTCAACTTCTACAAGGTGAGGTTGCGGGGAGTTCAAATCCTCCCCGTCCCTATATTTTTGGGGAGAATTCTGGGGATTTAGGGTTTTTTTTGGGGGGGAATTCTGGGGGTTTAGGGTTTTTTTTTCCTCACGCCCGCAGGTCTACACGGTGGTGGACGAGATGTTCCTGGCCGGTGAGATCCGGGAGACGAGCCAGACGAAGGTGCTCAAGCAACTCCTGATGCTGCAGTCGTTGGAGTGAGCTGCCCCCCCCCCCCCCGCACCCCCCTGGCCTTCCTCCTCCTCCTCCTCTTCCTCCTGGGTCGCCTCTGAGGGCCAGAGCTGGGGGGGAGGGCTGGGGGCTTCCCGCTGTGTGAATGGAACGGGGAACGGGGCCCCCCCACCCTGCAGCTGTGCCCCCACCGTGCCCCCCCCCACCCCAAAAGGGACCAGCCCCCGCCATCGTGTTGTGAATAAACGTGGCTGTGACGTGCCGGAGCCCCCCCCGTGTGGTGTTTTTTTTTGGGGGGGGGGGGGGCACGATGAGGGGACGCCCTCGCCCTGCTGGGGTCCCCGGGGGGGTCCCTGTCCCCATTTCCATCCCCCCCCCCCCGTCTGCTCGTGTCCCTGTCCCCACAGGCTGATGACTTGGGCGGGGGGGGGGGCTGAGGACCCCCAGGGGTCCTTTTGGGATGGGGGGGGGGTGATGTGGGGACCCCCAGGGCGGACGGAGACCCCCTGGGAGTCGCTGGGGACCCTTTGGGGTGACCTGGGGACCCCCCAGGATGGACGGGGAACCCCCGGGGTGGCTGGGGAGGGGTGGGGTGGTACCAAAGGACCCCCCCCCCCTCCAAAAAGGATGCCCAGGAGCTTTGGGGTTGTCCCGGGGGGGGGTTTAGGGGCACGAAGGAGCCATGTGGGAGCCCTGGGGGTGTCACACGAGGGTTTATTGGGGAGGGGGGGGCACCTCAGTCCCCCTGCCCCAAGCGCTTCACGGCGGGGTTGGGGTACTCGGGGTTCTCCACGGCCCCCGGCCCAAACTTGAGCTCCAGGAAGGCGCAGGCGTTGTTGGGCGCCATGGCGGTGAAACCGGCGAAGGGCAGCGGCACCCGCGGGCGCAGGAACCGCTCGGGGAACTCCACGTCCTGCGGGTGCCCCAGCCACGTGTCCTTGGTCATCACCCCGGCGCGGGGGTAGAAGGGCCACAGGTCGACGTGCAGCCGGTTGGCGCGGCTGTAGTGCACGCGGTAGAAGTCCCCTTCGGCCGCCTTCTCCCAGACGAAGCCCTCGGCGTCCTCCACCGCGCCTCCCCCCGCCGCCTCCACCTCCCGCAGCCACCGGCACTTGCCCGCGTCCTCCCGGTAGATGCCCAGGTCCACGTCGTAGTCCCAGGGGATGATGTCCCGCAGGCGCACGGCGCCCAGCAGCGACCCCCCCTCCAACCAGTAACGCACCCCCGCCGCCTCCAGCGCTTCGGCCACGTGCCGGGCGGTCTCTCGTAACGCCCGGAGGCAGCACGGGGGGGTCCAGCGCCCGGCCAGCAGGTACTGGGGCGTGCGGGCGTGCACGGTGCCGAAGCAGCGCGCCGTGTCCTTGCCGCACCCGTACCACCGCTCCCGCCCGTCCGCCAGCACCTCCCGTTTGATGCCCAGCTCCCGCATCAGCCGCCGCCGCCGGGCCTCCGCCAAGCTCTCGGCTTTCCAGCGGTTGTGGGGGGAGGCCGGGAGGGCCTGGGGGGCGGCGGGGAAAGCTTCGGGCAGCACCCGCAGCCCCCACCCCCGCAGCGCCGCCTGCACGAAGAGGGCGGTGGGCAGCGGGCGCGCCAGGGGGAAGGAGAGGTTGAAGAGGTCGCGGGTGCGCAGCAGCAGCACCGCCGCCCCCTCCACGGCCCCGCAAACCCCCCCCGGCCCCCCGGGGCCGTAGCGCGCCGTCCACTCGCGCAGCTCCACGCGCAGCCCCAGGCACCGCAGCGGCTCCGTCCCCACGGGGGCCGCCACCACCCGGGCGTCCCCGGCTTCCAGCGTCGCCCGCATGCGTTCCAGCAGCCCCGGCAGGGCGCGGGCGCCGTCGGGCACCAGCGCCACGTGGCGGGTGCGGACGTGGAGCTCGGGGCGCGAGTCCCGGGGGGGGCGGTCGGGAGCGGGGCGCAGGAGCAGGAGCCGCGTCCCCGGGGGCAGCGGTACCGGCGGGTACGGCGCCGCCTCGGCCGCCACCAGCACGGGCAGCGGCAGCGCGGCGAAGGAGCGCGCGGTGCCGGCCACGTCGTTCTCGAAGTCCTCGAAGTCCCGCAGCAGCACCGTGACGCCCGGCACCTCGCGGGGGGGGCGGCAGCGTGGCGGTGACCCCCCCCGCCCCAGCCCCGGTCGGAGCCAGGCGCAGTAGAGGAGGAGGAGGTTGAGGCCGATGGCTCCTGCCAAGGCCGCTTGGCACGGCGTCAGGCGCATGGCGGTAATTAGCGGGGCTTCCCCGACCCCCCCCCGGTAATTAATTAATGAAGGTTCTTGCCGCGGGTCCTGCCGGGGGGGGGCATGGCGAGCCGGGGGGGGGGGCGGTCGGGGGCTTGGCGGCGGTGGCGCTGTGGGGGGAGAGAAGCGTTAATGAAGGGGTCACCCTAACGAGGGGGTCACCCTAACGAGGGGATCACGCTAATGAAGGGGTCGTGCTAACGAGGGGGCTGCATTAATGACCCCCCCCCCAAGGTCAAGGTCCCCCCCCCCCCGGTGATGGGGATGCGATGCGTGGTTTCTATAGCAACGCTGTGCCCCCCCCCCCCCCCCCCCCCCATGGTGCCCTGCCTGTGTGTGCCCCAACAGCTCCATGTCCCCCCCCCCCCGCCCCCTTATCAGCCCCCAACCCCCGCAGACCCCATCCCTTATATCGTTATAGCCGCCCTATAACACCCTATAACGCCCCATACCACCCCAAAACACCCTATAACTCCCCGTACCGCCCTATAACTCCCCGTACCGCCCCATAACACCCCATACCGCCCCATAACATGATATAATGCCCAATACTGCCCCATAACACCCTATAATGCCCCATGACGCCCCATAACACCCTATAAAGCCCCAAAACGCCCTATAACGCCCTATAACGCTCCATACCACACCATAACGCCCCATAACGTCCTGTAACACCCTCTAACGCCCCATACCACCCTATAACGCCCCATAACATCCCACTCCACCCCATAACACCCTGTAACACCCCATACCACCCCGTAACACCCTAGAACGCCCCGTACCGCCCTATAGTGCCCCAGAACGCCTTATAATGCCCCAGAACGTCCCAGAACGCCCCAGAACACCCTGTACTGCCCCAGAACGCCCTATAACACCCCATACCACCCCATAACACCCTATAACACCCTAAAACGCCCCATAACACCTCATACCACCCTATAACACCCCATACCACCCTATAACACCCCATAACGCCCCACAGTGCCCCATACCGCCCCATAATGCCCTATAACACCCTATAAAACCCTATAACACCCTATAAAGCCCCATACTGCCCCATACTACCCTATAATGTCCCATACCGCCCTATAGCACCCCATAGTGCCCCATACGCACCCATAACGCCCCATAACACCCCATACCGCCCTATAACGCCCCATACTGCCCCATAACACCCTATAACACCCCATAACACCCTGTAACGCCCCATACCATCCTATACCGCCCTATACCGCCCCATAGTGCCCCATACCGCCCTATAACGCTCCATACTGCCCCATAACACCCTATAACGCCCCATAACACCCCGTAACACCCTGTAACGCCCCATACCATCCTATACCGCCTTATACCGCCCCATAGCGCCCCATACCGCCCTATAACGCCCCATACTGCCCCATAACACCCTATAACGCCCCATACCGCCCCATAACACCCTATAACGCCCCATAACGCCCCATAACGCCCTATAACACCCCATAACACCCTGTAACGCCCCATACCGCCCTATACCGCCCCATAGTGCCCCATACCGCCCTATAACGCCCCATACTGCCCCATAACACCCTATAACACCCCATACCACCCTATAACACCCCATACCACCCCATAACGCCCCCCACACCGCCCCGTACCGCCCGCGGGCGCCGTCGCCTCGGCAACGCGCGTCCCTCCCCCTCCTCCTCCCTCCCTCCCTCCCTCCCTCCCTGCCCCCCCTTCCTCAACCCCACTTCCGGCTCCGTTTGTGGCAGGAAGCGGCGTCCCCGCGGCTCCCTTTGTGGCAGCCGTGATGGCGGCGGAGCGGGCGGCGGCGGCGGCGGCGGCCCCCAGGGCCCAGCCGCCCCCCCCCGGGCCCGGCCCAGGTCCCGGTCCCGGTCCCGGCCCGGTGGAAACGGCGAACCGAGGCGGGCTGAGCCTGCCCGGCATCCTGCACTTCATCCAGCACGAGTGGGCTCGCTTCGAGGCCGAGAAGGGGCGCTGGGAGGCGGAGCGGGCGGAGCTGCAGGTACCGGGCACCGGAGGGGAGGGGGGGGGGTAACGGGAGGAGGTGGGGGGGGGGGGGAGGTTACCGGGGCCGTCGTCAGGGGGTTACCGGGGCCGCCGCCGCCGCCATCTTGGGAGGAAATGGCCGCCGGGATGGGGGGGGGGGGGGGGAGTGGAGGGGGCGGGAACCGGCACCGGGACGGCGGCACCGGGAGGGGGAGGGGGGGGAACCGGGGGGGAGGGGGAGGGGGGGGGTCCTGGGGGCGTCCCTGGGGTTTGGGGACAGCGGGGGCACCGGGGACACCACCGGGGCTTGGGGGCACCGGAGGCATCGTGGGGGTGGCACCGGGACACCGGGGGCAGCAGCGGGGCTTGGGGACACCGGGGGCACTGGGCCACCCCCAGCACTGGGGACACCGGTGTCACCACGGGGCCACCCCTAGTTTTGGGGACACCAGTGTCACTGTGCCACCACCTAACCTTGGGGACACCAGTGCCACGGAGCCACCCTGAGTCTTGGGGACAGCAGTGTCACCACCAGGCCACCCCCAGCCTTGGGGACACTGGTGTCCCTTTCAATCCCATAGCTTTGGGGACACCATTGTCACCAGGCCACCACCAGCCTGGGGGACACCGGTGTCACTTGTCCACCCCGTAGCCTTGGGGACAGCAGTGTCACTGTGCCACCCACAGCTCTGGGGACACTGGTGTCACCATGGGGCCACCCTGAGCCTTGGGGACACCGGTGTCACCACAGGGCCACCCCATAGCCTTGGGGACACCAGTGCCACGGAGCCACCCTGAGTCTTGGGGACAGCAGCGTCACCACGGGGCCACCCCCAGCCGTGGGGACACCAGTGTCACTTGTCCACCCCGTAGCCTTGGGGACACTGCTGTCACCGTGCCACCCCCAGCCGTGGGGACACCTCCCACTCAAAGCCCCTCATCCCCCCACCCCCACCCCCACCCCGCGCGGCCTCAGCTCCTTGTCCCCAGCTCTGGGGGCTGTCCCCACGCTGTCCCCACGCTGTCCCCGCGCTGTCCCCATTGTCCCCACGCTGTCCCCGTGTCCCCGCAGGCGCAGGTGGCCTTCCTGCAGGGCGAGCGCAAGGGCCAGGAGAACCTGAAGACGGACCTGGTGCGCCGCATCAAGATGCTGGAGTACGCCCTCAAGCAGGAGAGGTGGGTGCAGCGGGGGGGGGAGCTGTGGGGGTGGGGGGGGGACCCTAAAAAACATTTTGGGGTCCCCACGAGTGTCCCTGTCCCCCCCCGTTGTCCCCGTCCCCCCCCCCCCTTTCCAGGTCCAAGTACCACAAGCTGAAATTCGGCACCGAGCCGGCGCCGGGGGACAAGAAGCCAGAAGCGCCGGAGCCGGGTGCGTGTCCCCCCCCCCCCCCCAAAAAAAATGGGTTGTGGGGAGGGGGGGGGGGGGCACATTTTAGGGCCCCCCCTGACCCCGCTGTCCCCCCCCCCCCAAAGCCCCCAACGGCCCCCTGGAGGTGACGGCGCTGGAGGGCGGCCCCCTGGCGTGGAAGGAGGGTCGGCAGCTGCTGCGACAGTGAGTACGGGGAGGGGGGGGGGTATTTTTGGGGTGGGGGGGTGCCCTAAAAGTGTGTCCCCCCCCCCCGCCCCGGCAGGTACCTGGAGGAGGTGGGGTACAGCGACACCATCCTGGACATGCGGTCGCGGCGCGTGCGGGCGCTGCTGGCCCGCGGCCCCCCCGGCCCCGGGGGGGACTCGCTGCTGGTGCGCCGCATCGAGGAGCAGATCCAGAGGTGAGGCAGGGGAAAAGGGGGGGTTATAGGATTTGTTTTTTGTTGTTTTTTTTTTTGGGGGGGGGGGTGTTTTGTGGCGGGGAGGGGGCTGCAGCCCCTGTTTTTCCCCCCCCTCCCCGCCCCGTAGGAATGCGGGGAAGGAGGCGAAGGAGCGCGGGGGGGGCTCGGTGCTGGAGCAGGTCCCCTTCCTGCGCCCCTGCGAGGACGAGGACAGCGACGAGGACGAGGACGCCGACGGCCCCCCCGCCGAGCCCCCGCGGCAGCACAAGAAGCAGCGAGTAAAGGCAAGCCCCCCCCCCCCCCCCAACAAATTTTGGGACACTGCCCCCGTTCGGGGTGCCCTAAAACGGGTCCTGACCCCCCCCCACTTTTTGTCGCAGCTCCCCCCCAAGCCGCTGCTGCCCGAGGTGGAGGACGAGGACGACGACGACGACTCCGAGGACGCCCTCAACGAGTTCGACTTCTTGGGCTCCGGGGAGAACGGGGACGGCCGGCGGGCCGGGGAGGGCGGCGAGCTCGGTGAGCAGGTCCTGGGGGGGGGGGCAAAGCGGCAGGGGGGGCCCCGGTTGCCCCCCCGCTGCCTGCCGAAGGTGGCCCTGACGCCCCTGTCCCCGCAGAGAGCCGCCGGGTGCGGCTGCAGGGGATGTTGGCCGACCTGCGGGACGTGGACGGGCTCCCCCCAAAACCGGCTGCCTCGGGGCAGCCCCGCGCGCACGAGGGTACGCTCCCCGTCCCCTCCGGTGGCCCTGTCCCCTCCGGTGGCCCCCCAAATGTCCCTGAGCGCCCCCCCCCCCCCCGCCCTGTGCTGCCCCGCAGGGTCCCTCGGCCTCTCCTCCGACGTCTTCATCATGGACAGCATCGGCGGCGGCGCCGTCAGCCTGGGGGACCTGGCCGACCTGACGGTCACCAACGACAACGAGCTCAGCTGCGACGTGAGTCACCCCTGCTGCGTGCCCAAGCCCGGCCCCGTTTTTCCCTGTTTTGTCCCCAAAACAAGCCCCGAGCGTCCCCTCAGCCCCGTTCCCCCCCCGTGACGTTCCCAGATGCCGCCCCGAGCGTCCCCTTGGCTCTGCGGCTGCTCCTTACGTCCCCAAACCCCTTCGTGAGGGTCCCCTCAGTGTTCCTACACCCTGCTGTGGCCCCAAAACGACCCCCACTGTCCCCCGAGTGTCCCCTGGGCCCTGCCACGCTCAGACCCACGCACAAACATCCCCTCGAGCACCCACCCCGTCCCTCTGCTCCCTCCTCAACCCCCTCAGCGGTTTTTTGGGGTGAAAAAACCCCAAATCTGGGGCCCGGCGGCGCTGCCGGCTCACCCCATTCCCCTCTCAGTTGTCCCCGTGCCCCCCCCCTCCCCGCAGCTCTCGGAGGGCCGGGACGCCCTGAAGAAGACGTGGAACCCCAAATTCACCCTGCGCAGCCACTACGACGCCGTGCGGGGCCTGGCCTTCCACCCGGCCGAGGCCGCCCTGCTCACCGCCTCCGAGGACGGCACCCTCAAGCTCTGGAACCTCCAGAAGACCGTGGCGGCCAAAAAGTGGGTGCTGGGAATACTGGGAAGGGGGGGGGGGGGGCTGCCGGGCGGGCTGGTGGCCCCCCACCCCCTCCAGGTGTGGACGTGCCCCCCTGTTTTGTGCTTTTTTTTTTGTCTCCCCTCCCGCAGGAACGCGGCGCTGGACGTGGAGCCGGTCTACGCCTTCCGCGGGCACAGGTGGGGGCCGGCGGCACCCCAAGGAGGGTGGGACCCCCCGGGGCGAGCTTTGGGGTCCCCCGTGGCCCCGTCTCACCCCGTCCTGTCCCCGTAGGGGCCCGGTGCTGGCCGTGGCCATGGGCCGTGACAGCGCGCTGTGCTGCAGCGGCGGCGTGGACGCCTGCATCCGCCGCTGGCGCCTCCCCGACCTCGACATGGATCCCTACGACGGCTACGGTGGGTTCCCCGCTGCCCTCCCCGGGGGGGGGGGACGACCTTCACCACACCCCTCAGGGTGACATTTTCGGGCCGTCCCCAGACCCCGGGGTGCTCAGCGGCGTCCTGGAGGGCCACGGGGACGCGGTGTGGGGCCTGGCCTTCAACCCCGCCGGCGACCGCCTGGCCTCCTGCTCCGCCGACGGCACCGTGCGCCTCTGGGACCCCCGGCGCGACGCCACCGCCGCCTGCCTCAGCACCTACGACGCCCAGAGCGGTGAGCCGGGGCACGGGGCGGCCCCTTAGGGGGCGAAATTCCCCCCCCAGGTGCCATTTTCACCCTCGTCCACCTCCACAGAGCACGGTGTCCCCACCTCTGTCACCTTCTCGGCCACCGAGCCCGGGCACGCCGTGGTGGCGTTCCGCACGGGCGCCGCGGTGCTCTACGACGTGGAGGCGTCGCGGGCCCTGCTGACGCTGGAGACGCGGCCGGCGGGCGGCGGTGAGCGAGCTGGGGGGGGCTTGGGGACAAAGCTGTGTCCCCAAGGGGGTGGCGGGGCTTGATCCCATGTCCCCCCCCCCCCAAGGTGGCAGCCAGATCAACCAGGTGGTGAGCCACCCCTCGCAGCCCCTCTCCATCACCGCCAACGACGACCGCGGCATCCGCTTCCTCGACAACCGGACAGGTAGCGCCGCGGGCTCGTTAGCCCTAACGAGGTGTTGTGGGGGGGGGGGGGGTGTTGGGGACAGCTTTGTCACCGCTGCCACCCTTCTGCCCCCCCCCCCCCCCCCCCCCCCTCGTGGCGCCAGGGAAAGTCGTGCACTCCATGGTGGCCCACCTGGACGCCGTCACCTGCCTGGCCGTCGACCCCAACGGCGTCTTCCTCATGTCCGGCAGTAAGTGGCCGTGTCCTTGTCCCCGAGGCCATGTCCCCAAGGCCACGTCCTTGTCCCTGAGGCCACATCCCCATCCCTGAGCCTATGTCCTTGTCCCCTGAGGCTGTGTCCTCGTCCCCGAGGCCACATCCCTGTCCCCAAGGCCACGTTCTTTTCCTCCAAGGCCACGTCCCCATCTCCAGGGCTGTGTCCTCATCCCCAAAGCCATGTCCCTGTCCCCAGGGCCATGTCCCCAAGGCCGTGTGCCCATCCTCAAGGCCGTGTCCCTGTCCCCGAGGCCATGTCCCCGAGGCCGTATCCTTGTCCTCCGAGGCCCTGTCCCTGTCCCCGAGGCCCTGTCCCTGTCCCCGAGGCCACGTCACCAAGGCCATGTCCTTGTCCCTGGAGGCCATGTCCCCATCCCCGAGGCCATGTCCCCAAGGCCATATCCTTGTCCCTGGAGGCCATGTCCCCGTCCCCGTGGCCACGTCCCCATCCCCAAGGCAGTGTCCTTGTCCCCGAACCCCTGTCCCCAAGGCTGTGTCCCTGTCCCCAAGGCTGTGTCCCTGCCCCCGAGGCCATGTCCTTATCCCAGAGGCCACATCCCCATCCCCATGGCCACGTCCTTGTCCCCAAGGCCCTGTCCCTGCCCCCTTCCCCAGCCTCTCTGACTTTACGGGGCCCCAACTCCAGCTCCCCCACCGCCCCCCTCGCCCTCCGGGGAACCCCGAAACCCCCCGAAACCCCCTGAAATCCCCCCAAAAAATCCACCCTCCCCCCCCCCCCCCCCCCCGGCAGGCCACGACTGCTCGCTGCGCCTGTGGCACCTGGCGCACAAGACGTGCGTGCAGGAGCTGACGGCGCACCGCAAGAAGCACGAGGAGGCCGTCCACGCCGTCGCCTTCCACCCCAGCCGCGCGCTCAGCGCCAGCGCCGGCGCCGACGCCTTGGCCAAGGTCTTCGTGTGACGCGGGGGGGGGCGGTGGCCTTTGTCACCTCCCCCCCCCGCCCCCCCCCCCCCAAAGCTCCCGGTGCCCCCAGCAGGGGGGTCCTGGGGGCTGTGTCCCTCTCCGTCTGGTCCCCGGGGGGGGGTCTCCGTACCCCCAGGGGTCGCTAAGGGCTCTGCACCCCCCCTCCAGGGGCTCCTTCCCTCCCGGGGGGGGGGCTCTGTGGACCCCCCGGGGCAGTTAAGGGCTCTGTTTGCCCCCCCCGGGGGTAACTGGGGGCTGCCCCCCCCAGCCCCAGGGGGCAGTTATGAGCGCTGCCCTTCAGGGACTCTTCGCTCCCCCCACCCCCCCCCAGGGGCAGTTACAGTCCTTATCCTGCCCCCCCCGGGGAGCAGTTAGGGGCTCTCTCACCCCTGGGGGGGGGACACTACACCCCCCCCCGGGGCAGATGTGGGATCTCTACCCCGCTGGGGTGCCCCCTACCCCCCCGGGGGGGGTCACTTAGGGGCTACGTTGGTCCCCTGGGAGGCTTTCCACCCCCCCCCGGGGCATTTAGGGGCCTTACTTACCCCCTCCTGGGGCAATTATGGACCTCACCAACCCCGTAGGGGCAGCTCTGGGCTCCCCACCCCGGAGGGGGGGCAGTTAATGCTCCATTTACCCCCCCCCCGGTGCCGCTACGTGCCCCCGGGGGCAGTTAGGAGCTCAACCTGCCCCCCCCCAAGGGGCACTTACAGGTTCAACGCCCCTGGGGGCTGCGAGCCCTGCCCCCCCCCAACACTACCCTGGGGCTGGGCCCCCCTCCCCAAAAAAAAAAAAACAGCGGGGGCCCCCCCCTTGTATATTTGTACAGCCCTGACGTGTCCCCCCCCCTCCCCGTGTCCCCCCCCGGGGGCTCGTCACCGCCGCCTTATCACCGTGTGATAGTCCGGACCCCCCCGGGGCCCCCCCCTCAAGACCCTCCCCACGCTGTATCCCCCCCCCCCCCCTTCGCCTCCCCCCCCCCCTTTTTTTCCCCTTTTTAAGGCCGGTTGCTTTTTATTGTATATTTATTTGGTGTCTTTTTTGGGGGAGGGGGGGGGGGGGTTGGGGGGGGGGGTCGTGCCTCAATAAAGCCCTTTGCCAAGAGCCCTGCGCTGCTGCTGGGGGGGGGGGGGGACACGGGGACAAAGGGACCCCCCCCAGGGACCCCCCCTTGGCTTTCCTGACACCCCTTAGTGCCCCCCCCAGTGTCCCCTTTCTGCCCCCCCCCCCCCCGGCACCCCAAGGAGCCTTGGGGACTTTCTACAACCTGGCCCCATTGTTGGGGGGGGGTGTTAATTGGTTTGGGGGGGGGCGTTAATTGGTTTGGGGGGGGTTAATTGGTTTGGGGGGGTGATAATTGGATTGGGGGGGTTAATTGGTTTGGGGGGGGGTAATTTGTTTGGGGGGGGTTAATTGGTTTTGGGGGGGGTTAATTGGTTCGGGGGGGCAATAATTGGATTGGGGGGGTTAATTGGTTTGGGGGGGGGTAATTTGTTTGGGGGGGGTTAATTGGTTTTGGGGGGGTTAATTGGTTCGGGGGGGGTCCATGGGTTGGAGGTGGTGTCCCCCAGACCCCCCCATGGCACATATAGGGACATGGGGACAGGGACAGGCCATATATAGGGACAAGGGAATGGGGACAGGCCACATATAGGGTCACGGGGACAGGTCATATATAGGGACATGGGGACAAGGACAGGACACATACAGGGACAAGGGGACAGGCCACATATAGGGACATGGGGAGAGGGACGGACAGGCCATGTGTGGGGACATGGGGATGGGGACAGGCCACATATAGGGACTTGGGGATAGGCCGTATATAGGGATACGGGGACAGGGACAGGCCACAAGTGGGGACACGGGGATGGGGACAGGCCATATATAGGGACACAGGGACAAGGACAGGCCACGTACAGGGACACAGGGACAGGCCATGTGTGGGGACATGGGTATGGGGACAGGCCATGTGTGGGGACGTGGGGACAGGGACAGGCCACATATAGGGTCACGGGGACAGGTCATATATAGGGACATGGGGACAAGGACAGGTCACATATAGGGACATGGGGATGGGGACAGGCCACGTATAGGGACAGGGACAGGTCACATATAGGGACATGGGGAGAGGGACGGACAGGCCATGTGTGGGGACATGGGGACAGGGACAGGCCACATATAGGGTCACAGGGACAGGTCATATATAGGGACATGGGGACAAGGACGGGTCACATATAGGGACATGGGGATGGGGACAGGCCACATATAGGGACATGGGGACAAGGACAGTCCATGTATAGGGACACAGGAATGGGGACAGGCCACATATGGGGACACAGGGACAGGGATAGGCCACGTATAGGGACAGGGACAGGTCACATATAGGGACATGGGGACAAGGACAGGTCACATATAGGGACATGGGGACAGGGACGGACAGGCCATGTGTGGGGACATGGGGACAGGGACAGGCCATGTATAGGGACATGGGAATGGGGACAGGCCACATAAGAACACGGGGACAAGGACTAGCCACGTACAGGGACACAGGGACAGGCCACGTATAGGGACACGGGACAGGCTATGTGTGGGGACACAGGTATGGGGACAGGCCACAAGTGGGGATGTGGGGACAGGAACAGGCTACATATAGGGTCACGGGGACAGGTCATATGTAGGGTCACTGGGACAAGGACAGGTCACATATAGGGACATGGGGATGGGGACAGGCCACGTATAGGGACAGGGACAGGTCACATATAGGGACATGGGGATGGGGACAGGCCACGTATAGGGACAGGGACAGGTCACATATAGGGACATGGGGATGGGGACAGGCCACGTATAGGGACAGGGACAGGTCACATATGGGGACACAGGGATGGGGATAGGCCACATATAGGGACACGGGGACAGGGACGGGTCACATATAGGGACATGGGGACAAGGACAGGCCACATACAGGGACATGGGGACAGGGATGGACAGGCCATGTGTGGGGACATGGGGACAGGGACAGGCCACATATGGGGACACAGGGATGGGGGTAGGCCACATATAGGGACACGGGGACAGGGACAGGCCACTTATAGGGACACGGGGACAGGGACAGGCCACTTATAGGGACACGGGGACGGGGACAGGCCACATACAGGGACACGGGGACAGGCCACATATAGGGACATGGGGACAGGGACGGACAGGCCATGTGTGGGGACATGGGGACAAGGACAGGCCACATACAGGGACACGGGGACAGGGACAGGCCATGTGTGGGGACATGGGGATGGGGACAGGCCACTTATAGGGACACGGGGACGAGGACAGGCCACATACAGGGACACCACGGGGGGGGGGGGGGGTCACCCCTCAGTGTCCCCTCGCTGTTGTCACCGGCTGTCACCACCTCCTCGGGGCCGCGTGCGCCCGGGTGCCACCAGCACCGGCCCCCCCCGGCCCCCCCTGCCCTGGCCCCCCCCCGCCCCGCCTCGTCCCGTCCCACCCCCTGCCCCCCCCCTGTTCCACCCCCCCCCCCCCCCCCCGTGCCCTTTGTGGCCGCAGCAGAGGACGAGCGGCACGGGCTGAGCATGAGGGGCCTCAGGGTACCGGGGGGGGGCACCAAGGGGGGGGCACCAAAAGGGAGGGGATTATGGGATTATGGGGGGGGCACCAAAAGGGAGGGGATTATGGGGGGGAGAACCAAGGGGGGGGGTATGGGGATTGCCAAAGGGGGGGGGAGATTATGGGGGGGGCAACAAAGGGTGGGGATTATGGGGGGGCAACAAGGGGGGGGGAGATTATTGGGGGGGGTCACCAAGGGGGGGGAGATTATGGGGGGGGCACCAAGGGGGGGGCACCAAAAGGGAGGGGATTATGGGGGGGAGAACCAAGGGGGGGGGTATGGGGATTGCCAAAGGGGGGGGGGGAGATTATGGGGGGGGGCACCAAGGGGGGATTATTGGGGGGCCACCAAGGGGAGGGGATTATGGGGGGGGGACACCAAAGGGAGGGAGATTATGGGGGGGGGCACCAAGCGGAAGGGGGTATGGGGGTTGCTGGGGGGGGGGGGAAGATTATGAGAGGGGCAACAAGAGGAGGGGATTATGGGGGGGGTGCCAAGGGGGGGGGCAGATTGGGGGGGGTACCAAAGGGGAGGGGATTATGGGGGCGAGAACCAAGGGGGGGGGGTATGGGGATTGCCAAAGGGGGGGGGAGATTATGGGGGGGGGCAACAAAGGGGGGGGGGAGATTATGGGGGGGGCACCAAGGGGGGATTATTGGGGGGGCACCAAAAGGGAGGGGATTATGGGGGGGAGAACCAAGGGGGGGGTATGGGGATTGGCAAAGGGGGGGGAGATTATGGGGGGGGGCAACAAAGGGTGGGGATTATGGGGGGGCAACAAGGGGGGGGAGATTATGGGGGGGGCACCAAGGGGGGATTATTGGGGGGGCACCAAGGGGAGGGGATTATGGGGGGGGGCACCAAAAGGGAGGGGATTATGGGGGGGAGAACCAAGGGGGGGGGGTATGGGGATTGCCAAAGGAGGGGGGGAGATTATGGGGGGGGGTCACCAAGGGGTGGGGAGATTACGGGGGGGCAACAAGGGGGGGGAGATTATGGGGGGGGGGCACCGAGGGAGGATTGGGGGGGGCACCATGGGGGGGGGCTGGGGGGGTTATGGGAGGGTCCCTATGGATGGGGGGGGTCGGAGGGGGTTATGGGGGGGGGCTGCAGGTGATCGGCGGGGGGGGCGGTTATGGAAGGGTCTTTTGGGGAGGGGTCTTATTGGGGGGGTCGTGGGGGGGGGCGTCCCTATAGGAGAAGTGTTATGGGGGGGATCCCTTTGGTTGGGGGGATTTTTTTTGGGGGGGGGGCTCTCTCCACACCCTCATGCCCCCCCCCCCCCCAAGGCCATCCCCTTGGGGTTCCTGCGTTCCCCGGCCCCCCCCGGCCCCCGGCGCCTCCACAACCGGGTCCCCGAGCACCAGAAGCACTTCCAGGTGAGGGGGGGGGGGCACCTGAGGGGGGGGGCACTGGGACTGGGGGGGGGGGCAAATAATTGGGTGCCAGGGGAGGGGGGGGGGGGATCACAGCCTGGATACTGGGGTCCCTGGTGCTGGGGGGGGGGGGTAGGAAGGGACATTTTGGAGGGTGTTTCGGGGGGGGGGGGGGGTTTGGGGAAGGGGGCATTTTAGGGGGGGGGGTCAGCTCTTGATATGGCTCATCCCGTGCCCCCCCCCAGGAGGACAACGGGCTCCCGGTGCACCTCAAGGGGGGGACCATGGACTCGGTGCTCTATCACCTCACCACCCTCATCTGCTCTGTGGGTACGGCCGGCTCCTGGGAGGGGGGGGGGCTGTTTTTTTTTATTTTGGGGGGGGGCACACAAATCCCTATTGATTTTTGGGGGGGGGCACACACCCAGAGACCTCAGTGCCCCCTAGAACTGGGGGGGGGGGGACACACAGTGGGCTGGATTTTTAACATGGAGGGGGGGCAAAGGCCACCGGGTCACTGTAGGGGGGGGGCACGGGGGGGGGGCACTGAGTCTTTTTGGGGATGGGGGGGGGGACACACGGGGCCATGGGGTCCCTGAGCTGTCCCCGTCCCTGTCCCCACAGGCACCGGCTACTCGCTGTGGTCGCTGGCGCAGGCCTCGCGGCCTAAGAAGCCTTGAGGGGGGGCCCCACCACGCGCCCCCCCCGCCCCGATAATGGCAATAAAGGGCTCCGACGCGGCTCCCGGCCTCTTGGGGACACGGGGGGGGGGACACACGGTGCGGGGGGGGGGGACACAGTGAGGCACGGGTAGACACCAAAGGGGTTTTATTGCCCGATGACAAGATGGCGAGGACTAGGCCCGAAAGGGCCCAGGTGTCCCCAAAAGGCCCCAAAGTGTCCCTAAAAAGGGCCCAAAGTGTCCCTAAAAAGGCCCCAAAGGGTCCCAAAAGAGGCCCCAAAGGGCCCCAAAAGAGGCCCCAAAGGGTCCCCTAAAAGGGCCCAAAGGGTCCCCAAAAAGGGCCCCAAAGGGCCCCCCAAAACACCATAAAAAGGCCCCAAAAGAGCCCCTAAAAGTCCCCAAACGGTCCCCAAAAAGGCCCCAAAGTGTCCCCAACGGCCCCAAAGGGTCCCCAAAAGGCCCCAAATTGTCCCCTAAAAGGCCCCAAAGGGGCCCTAAAAGGGCCCCAAAGTGTCCCCCAAAAGTGCCCAAAGGGTCCCCCAAAAGTCCCCGAAGGGTCCCCAAAAGTCCCCAAATTGTCCCCAAACTGCCCCCAGCTGTCCCTGTCCCCATCCCGGACAGAGCCAGCTCTGCCCAGGACAATAAATAATGGGGTAAAAACCTCCGGGAACGGGACTGTCCCCGGGGAGGGGACAGGGACAGGGGTTACGGGGACAGTGGTTACGGGGACAGGGGTTATGGGGACGGGGTGAGGGTCACCGGGGGGTGTTGGGGACAGGGACGGGGACATCAGGTGGACGGAGGCCCCCCCCCGAGCACCCCGGCGTGGGCGGCCAGCAGGGCTTGGAGGGGCGCGGGGGGGGGCAGGTCCCCGTTGTCCCCGTTGTTGTCCCCGTTGTTGTCCTCGTTGTTGTCCCCGTTCTTGTCACCGTTGTCCCCGTCCAGCCGCAGCGTGCGGTTGTGCTGCTGGCTGAAGCGGCGCGCGTGGAGGCTGCAGGGGGGGGGGGAGGACACCGTGTGGGGAACACCCCCCCCCCCCCCCCCCCGGGCATCCCCGCACCAGTAAGGACCAGTAAGGACCAGTACGCACCAGTAGGGCTGGCGTTCGTCGGGGCTGAGGCTGTGCCAGAGCTTCGCCAGCTCCCGCGTGGCCTCGGTGGACGACAGCCCCGGGCGGGTGCTGGCGCCGGGGGTGGCACCGGGGGTGGCACCGGGGGTGGCACCAGAGCCCCCCCCCCATGTCCCCAGCTCCACCCAGGGTTCCCCCCCCCTGTCCCCAGCAGCCCTGTGTCCCCCCCACCCAAAATGTCCCGGTGTCACCCGCCCCATATCCCCTGCTCTGGGGTCCCTCTGGGGTCCCGGTGTCCCCCCAGGTCCCTGCGTCCCCTGAGGTCCCCAACACCCCCCGAGGTCCCCATGTCCCCTAAAGCCCCCATGTCCCCTTGAGGTCCCCATGTCCCCCCAGGTCCCCAACACCACCCAATGTCCCCAACACCCCCCAAGGTCCCCATGTCCCTTAGGTCCCAATGTCCCTTCAAGGCCCCCATGTCCCCCAAGGTCCCCATGTCCCTTAGGTCCCCAACACCCCCCAAGGTCCCCATGTCCCCCAAGGTCCCCATGTCCCCCCAGGTCCCCGTGTCCCCCGAGGCCCCCCCCCCATCCCTGTCCCCAACAGCCCCCAAGGTCCCCATGTCCCCCGAGGCCCCTGTGTCCCCTAAGGTCCCAATGTCCCTTCAAGGCCCCAATGTCCCCCAAGGTCCCCAACACCCCCCAAGGTCCCCATGTCCCCCCAGGTCCTCATGTCCCCCGAGGCCCCCCCATCCCTGTCCCCAACACCCCCTGAGGTCCCCATGTCCCCAGAGGCCCCCCCATCCCTGTCCCCAACTCCGAGCCCCCCCCATCCCCATCCCCATGTGCTCCCCCCCCCACTCGGTGTCCCCATCTCCCCCCGTCCCCCGGTGTCCCCCGAGCCCCCACCCTCCCCATGTCCCCCCCGTGCCCCCCCCATGTCCCCATGTCCCCCCCCATGTCCCCATGTCCCCCCCATGTCCCCGTGTCCCCCCCCCGTGTCCCCGTGCCCCCCCACCCACCTGATGTAGGCCTTGCGGTTGACGCGGCAGAACATGAGGAAGCCGTTGACGCATTTCTTCTTTGGGTGCTGGGGGGGCCGGGGGGGGGGCTGCCGGCGCTGCCTCCGCCGTGCCCCCCCCGGCCCCCTCCCCACTTTGAGGGGCGCCGGGGGGCTGCCGGCTGCCCCCCCCCCCCCCGGGGACACCACCGGGGCCTGCAGGGACAGAGGGGCTGCCACCGGCTGGGGGGGGGGGGGGAAATGCGGGGGGTTACTGGGGGGGTGATGATGGGGGGGGACACTGGGGGGGTGATACTGGGAGTACTGGGGGGGTGACACTGGGGGGGGTGATGATGGGGGGGGACAGTGTGGGGGGGTGACACTGGGGAGGGGGGTGACACTGGGGGGGGACACTGGGGGGGTGACACTGGGAGTACTGGGGGGGATGACACTGGGGGGGACACACTGGGGGGGGTGATGATGGGGGGGGACACTGGGGGGGTGACACTGGGGGGGGACACTGGGGTGGTGATACTGGGAGTACTGGGGGGGTGACACTGGGGGGGGGTGATGATGGGGGGTGACAGTGTGGGGGGGTGACACTGGGGAGGGGGGTGACACTGGGGGGGACACACTGGGGGGGGGTGATGTGGGGGTGACACTGGGAGGTGATACTGGAGGGGGTGACACTGGGGGGGGGACACACCAGGGGGGTGACAATGGGGGGTGGGTGACACTGGGGGGGGGTGGTGCTGGGGGGGTGACATCGAGGGGGGTGACACTGGGGGGGGACACTGAGGGGGGGTGACAGGGGGCACTGGGGAGGGTGACACGGCGGGGGGGGTGACACTGGGGGGGTGACACTGGGGGGGGCACTGGGGGGGTGACATTGGGGGAAGGTGACACTGGGGGGGGTGACACTTGTGGGGGACACTGGAGGGTGACAATAGGGGGGTGACAGTGGGGGGGGGGACACTGGAGGGGGGACATTGAGGTTGGGGGGTGACACCGGGGTTGGGGGGGGGGTGACGGGCGCAGTCCCCACCTGCGGGCTGAGGCAGACTTCAGCGAAGAGCGCTGTTGGGGGGGGGGCACACCCTGAGCAGAACTGGGGGGGGGGGGGGACGGCGACACACAGGGCCACCCCCTTTGTCCCCTGACCCCCCCACCCCACCCCCTGTCCCCCCCCCAGGGGGCCTCACCTCGTGCCACTTCGCTGGGGGAGCCGGGGGGGGGGGGGGAGGCCAGCAGGGAGGGGCTGAGCCCCAGCACCCCCCTGCGTCGCGGGGAGGGGGTCAACGGGGGGGGCGTCCCCCCCCCTCCCGGCTCGGCCCAGTTCAGCCCAGTATTGGCCCAGTTCAGCTCCGGCTCGGCCCAGTTTGGCCCAGTATCGCTCAACCAGGGGTCGACGCCGGCCCCCCCCAGCAGCTTCTCCTCGGGCACCAGCGGACACCTTGTGGGGGGGGGTTGGGGGGGGGTCAGCACCCATGGGTGCCCCCCCCCCTGCCCCCCCCCCTGCCCCCCCCCCCAGTGTCACCTACCCTGCTGTGGCCCCGGCGCTCGGCTCCGCCTCTGGGGGCTCCCTGAAGGGTCCTGTGGGGACAGCGGGGGGGGGTCGGGGGGGGCCCAAATGGGGGTCACAGGGTGGGGGGGGGGCTTAACGGGGGGGGGGGGGCAGGGGTGGAAAGAAGCTGGGGGGGGGTCACAGGGGGAGGGGGGGTCCTGGAGGGGGGGAGGTTAAAGGGGGGGTTTAAAGGGGGGGGGGTTAAAGTGTGTGGGGGGGGCGCTGTTGGGAACCGGGGGGGGGTCATGGGGGGGGTACCCGAATGGGGGGGGGTGCTGGGGGGGGTGATCCCCATCATGTCCCCCCCTCCTCCCCAAAGCCTGGGGGGTCCTGGGGGGTCCTGGGGGGGGCGGAGGGGTTCTGGGGGGGTCCTGGGGGGGGGGCTGGTTGTTGTTAATTGGGGGGGGGTCCTCGTTACCTGCCTCCCCCCGCACTTTTCGCAGGGTGCTCTTCAGGTACCAGATGTACCCCAGGACGTTGCGCAGCACCTGCTCCTTTTTGGGGGGGGGGGGGGACAAAAAGGGGGGGGGGTCGGGCACTCACACGGCACCTGCTGACCCCCCCCCTGTGCCCCCCCCAAAAAAAATACCTCGGTGTGGGGCCCCCGCATGTCACGGGGCCACGGCACCATCTCATCCAGCTCCTGCAGCACCACGCGCCAGTCCCGGGGGGGGGGGCTGGGGGGGGGCACCGTGGGGGGGGGGGGGGGTGGGGGGACACCGGGGGAGGTTATGTGGGGGGGGGGGGCACCGGGGGGGTGACACGGGGGAGGGGGGGCACGGGGGAGGGATACCGGGGGGGTTATGGGGTGGGGGGGGGGCAGCGGGGGGGGCACTGGGGGGTTATGGGGTGGGGGGGACACAGGTGGGGGGGGGCACGAGGAGGGGGGCACCGGGGGGGGTGATAATGGGGGGGGGGCTATGGTGGGGGGGGCATAGGGAGGGGGATGCGGGGAGGGGTGACACGGGGGAGGTGACAACGAGGGGGGGTTATTGGGGGGGGGGATCGGGGGGGGGTGACAACGGGGGGGGGGGCACCGGAGGGGGGGGGTGACAACGGGGGGGGGGGGGCACCGGAGGGGGGGGTGACAACGAGGGGGGGGTTATGGGGAGGGAAAGGACATGGGGGGGTACTGGGGGGGGTGACACTGGGGGGGGGGGATGGGAGGGTACGGGGGGGGGGATAAGGGGGGGGGGGGAGGGACACGGGGAGGGGGGGGGGACACGCGGTGCCCCCCCCCCCCTCACCGGAGGCCCTGGGGGGCGGGGGGGGTGCGGGCGCTGCCCCTGCGCTGCGGCATCTCCTGGGGGGGGGGGGGGGGGCACCGGGGAGGGGGGTCAGCACCGTGGGGGGGGGTCCCCGGGGCGTGGGGGGGGGGGGTCCCGGCCCCCCTCCCCTCCCCCCCCCCCCCCATCCCCGCACCTCGCCCGCCCGACGGCGCCGCCTCGGCACGCGCGCGGCGCGCTCGGGGGCGTGGCCTCGGCGAAAAGGGGGCGTGGCCTCGCGCCCGCCACGCCCCCTAAAAGGGGAGGAGCCAAAGAGACGGACACAGCGGGCGGGACAAACCATTTTATTACCCCTCCCGGGGGGGGGGGTGGAACCGCGGTGCCGGAAGGAACCACCGCGCGGCGCGGGGGGGCAGAGAGGCCCCGGGGAAGGGGGGGGCGTCCCCAGGGAGCTCCTCCTGCCCCCCCCCCCTCCTCCTGCGACCCCCGGGGGGGGCAAAAAACCCCCCCAGGGGCTGCCTAAAACCTCGGGGAGGGGGTGAAGCCCCTCCAGGTGCTGCCCGCTGCCTTCCAAGGGGGCTCGACCACCTCCCACCCCCCCCCAAAATGCCTTTTTGGGGGGGAATGAAGGGATTTTGGGGGGGCACGAAGGCATTTTGGGGGGGCATGAAGGCATTTTGGGGTGGGGGGGCACAAAACACCAGGGCCCAGCCTCACCCTGGGGATCCACCCTGACCCTGGGGGTCTCAGGGGGCTCCCAGCATGAGGCTGGGGATGGTTGGGGGTCGCAGCACGACCCCCCTGTGACCCCAATTTTTTTTTTTGGGGGGGGGGTCTCGTGACCCCCCCCCTACTTCCCGGCGATGAGGGGGTTGCGCAGGACGACGATGACGGAGTCGCCGCGCAGGAACATCTTGGAGATGTAGCGGTCCTTGTTCACCGGCTTCGACTTCTTCTTGCCCTTGCCGCTCTTGGGCACCTCCGTCCACATCTCCTTCACGTTCTCCAGCACCATGTTGCAGTGCCTGAAATGGGGGGGGGGAACGGTGGGGGGGGCATTAAGGGGGCTGCTTGGGTTTGGGAGGGGGTGTGGGGGGTGTGGGGGCACGGGGAGGGGACATCGGGGGTGTCCCTGGGGATGGGGGAGGTGCAGGAGGCCCAGGGTGTGCGGGGAGGGGAAACACCAGGAGGAATTTTTTTTTGGGGGGGGGGGGCAACATTTTTTTCGGGTTCAGGGGAACCCCAAATGGTGGGGACAGCCCTGGGGGGGATAACTTGGGGGGGGTGGGGGGGGCATGGGAGAGGAGCAGGGAAATGTTGGGGACGACATTAGGGTCTCTGGGGGGTGGCCCGGAGGGATGCTGCTGGTCCCGTGGGGGGGTCCTGGGGGACACCGAAGGCTCTGTGGGTGTTTTGGGGTGACCAAGGGGGGGACTGGGGGTAACTGGGGGACACTGGGAGCCCTACAGGGACTGGGGGGTGACCCAGGGGAGACCTAGAGGGGAACTGCAGACCCTGAGAGCACCTTGGGGTGACCCAGGGGGACATCAGGAACCCTGTGGGGGACACCCAGGGGGATATTGGGGGACCCCGAGGGCACTTTGGGGTAACCCAGGCCATCAGGGACCCTGTGGGGACACCCAGGGGGATATTGGGGGACCCCGAGGGCACTTTGGGGTAACCCAGGCCATCAGGGACCCTGTGGGGACTGTGAGAAGACCTGGGGGGGGTATTGGGGGACCCGGAGAGCACTGTGGGGGGACTCAGGGGGATATTTGGGGACCTGGAGGGATATCTGGGGACTCGGAAGGCATTTTGGGGGGGACCCGGAAAGATATCGGGGGACTTAGGGGGTTATGGGGGTACCCGGGGGGATATCAGGGGACCCAGGGGGATATCGGGGGACCTGGAGGGCAATTTGGGGTGACCCAGGGGGGCACTGGGGACCCTGCGGGGAGCCCCTGGGGTATTTTGGGGGACACCGAGGGTTCTTTGGGGAAACCCAAGGGGATAGCGGGGGGCAGCCAAGGGGCACCTTTGGGGGGGGGGGGGGGGACCTGGGAGGATACCGGGGGGTGGGGAGAGACCAGGGGGATACCGGGGGGACCTAAGGGATAACAGGGGGATACTGGGGGGTCCTGGGAGGATACTGGGGAGATACTGGGGGTCCCGGGGGGGGGTCCCGGGGGGGGGTCCCGGACCTGTCGAAGGCCTTGACGCGGCCGAGCAGCTTCTTGTTGTTGCGGCAGTTGATGAGCACCTGGGTGTTGTTCTTCACCGACTGCGTCAGCACCGACAGCGGCCCCGTGTTGAACTCCTCCTCCTCCCGTTTCTGCAGCTCCTCCGGCGTCATCTCGCTCTTGGGCTTGTTCAGCAGGCTCCTGGTTACCGGCACCGGGGGCGTGAGGCCGGGAACGGGACCGGGACACCGGGGGGACCGGGACCGGGACCGGGACCGAGACCCGGGGATCAGGAACCGGGGATGGGGGGACCGGGACCGGGACACTGGGAACCGGGACTGGGAACCGGGGATGAAGGGACTGGGACCGGGACCAGGGAACCGGGGATGGGACCGGGACACCGGAACCGGGACACCGGGGACAGGCACCAGGGGGACCGGGGACCGGGACGGAGAGCCGGGGATCAGGGACCAGGGATGGGGGAACCGGGGACGTGAGGCCGGGACCGCGACTGGGGACTGGGAGCGGGGACACCGAGGACGGGGGACCGGGGACGGAGGGACCGGGGACGGGACACCGGGAACCGGCGAGACCGGGGACCGGGACCGGGACCGAGACCGGGGATCAGGGACCGGGGACGTGAGGCCGGGACCGGGACCCGGTAACGGGACCCGGTAACGGGGACCGGGACCGGAAACCGGGACCGGGACCGGGACCGGGACCGGGACGCGGCCCCGCTTCCCCCCCCCCCTCCGGCGCGGTGCCCCCGCCCCCCCTCACATGGTGGCTCCGCTCCCGTTCCGCTCCCGCTCCGCGCGCGCCTCCCGCAGGTTTCGCTTCCGGGTCACGCCGCCGCCTTCCCGCTATCGCTTCCGGGTCGGGAGAAAGCGGGGGGGGGGGGGGGGGGAGAAGGCGCATGCGCAGGGTGCGCGGGGGTGGGCCAAGGGGAGGGGCCGCGGGACGGCCACGGCGGCACCGGGGGGGGGGGGGGCTGGAAACGGACATAGAGGGGGAGGGGGGGGCCTGGAAACGGTCATGGGGGGCCTGGAAACAGACATGGGGGAATGGAAATGGTCATGGGGGGCCTGGAAACAGTCATGGGGGGCTGGAAATGGACCTGGGGGGGCTGGAAATGGACCTGAGGGAATGGAAATGGACCTGGAGGGGTGGAAACAGTCATGGGGGGCCTGGAAACAGACATGGGGGAATGGAAATGGACCTGGGAGGGCTGGAAAAAGTCATAGGAAGGCCGGAAATGGTCGTGGGGGGCTTGAAATGGTCAAGGGGGGCTGGAAATGGACCTGGGGGAATGGAAATGTTCATGGGGGAATGGAAATGATCATGGGGGGGCTGGAAATGGTCGTGAAGGGAATGGAAATAGACCTGAGGGCTGGAAATGGTCATGGGGAGCCTGGAAATGGTCATGGGGGGCTGGAAATGATCATGGGGGGGCTGGAAACAGTCATGGGGGAATGGAAATGGGCCTGGAGGGGTGGAAACAGTCATGGGGGAATGGAAATGGGCCTGGAGGGGTGGAAACAGTCATGGGGGGCTGGAAATGGACCTTGGGGAACCTGGAAATGGCCATGGGGGGCCTGGAAGTGGCCATGGGGGGCTGGAAATTGATTCAAAGATCGAAGCCGAAATTCCTTGAAGTGGTATATTCTTTACTGCAGCGCTGGATGCACGGGGGATCTCTCCACCTATCGTGCATACCCAAAGCAGAAAGCAGTCTTGGATTTATACCATCAATCTATCAATATTCTACAAGCACCTATACGTATGCGTTACCTATCCACGCCTTCCCTCGTTTCTCATGCTAATTAGCCTTTTGGCACCTTGCGCCTGCGTAGAGCTTCCCAAGAATTGTGGGCAGGGGTCTTTGGGACGTGGGCAGGGGTCTTTGGGAGGAAGATCCCGAGTCTTCCTCACAGTGTACTTTTCCCCTTTGGTCAGGAATCTGCTGAGTTGGCACGTTTCTTAATTGCAAGAGCTGATTGTTGCTAATTCTCCCGTTTGTTGTATCTTTATAATGAATTCCAATGTCCAGTTTCGAGATTTATAGTCCTTACATTTGTTTCTTCCTCCGTCTGCCGCTTCCTTATCATGAGTTCCAGTGTCTTGTTTCGAGATATACAGCCCTTGTCTGGGGATTGTCCCTGCCTCCCCGATACCTCCTTAATCAAAATAGTCCTGGGGGTCCTGGAAACAGACATGGGGGAGTTGGAAATGGTGATGGGAAGGCCGGAAATAGTCTTGGGGGGGCTGGAAATCGTCATGGAGCAGTTGGAAGCGGTCATGGGAGGGCTGGAAACGATAATGGGGGGGCTGGAAATGGACCGGGGGGGCTGGAAATGGACCTGGGGGGGCTGGAAACAGTCATGGGGGGCTGGAAACGGTCATGCGGGGAATGGAAATGGTCACGGGGTGCCTGGAAACAGTCATGGGGGGCTGGAAATGGTCATGGGGGGTCTGGAAAAGGTCGGGGGGAAACGGCCCCGGAGGGGGAAATGTCAGCGGGGAGCTGGGAACGGCTGGAGTGGGCGGGGAGGGCGAGGGGCGTGGCCTATACAAAGGGGGCGTGGCCTAAGCAGAGGGGGCGTGGTCTAAGCAGAGGAGGGCGTGGCCTAGATGAGCATGGCCGGCTGCCAGAGGGGGCGGGGCTCGAGTGAGTGGGCGGGGCCTCAGGGGGCGGAGGTGGGCGGGGCCCGGCGGGGAGCGGGAGGCTGGGGGGGGCTGGGCCTCGCGCCAAGGGCGGGGCCAAGCCCCCGAGGGGGCGTGGCCTGGGCCGGGGGCGTTGGCGGGCGGCCAGCAGGGGGGCGCGGGAGGGGGCGTGGCCGGGGGGGGGGCGTGGCTCAGGGGGAGGGGGCGTGGCTCAGGGGGGAGGGGGCGTGGCTCGGGGGGAGGGGGCGTGGCCGGGGAGGGGGCTCGGCGCGGTGGGTGCGGGCGCGCAGAGGGCGGCGGCGGCGGCGGCCATGGACGGGCGGCCCGGGGCGAGGTACGGGGGGGGGGGGGGGACACGGGGGGGGGCTCGGGGGGGAACCGGGCTCGGGCCCGGGACCCCGCTGGGGGGGGTCCCGGAGTGAGCGGGGCGGGGGGGGGAGGTCGGGGTCCGGCCCCCGAGGGGAGTGGGATCCGGTCTCCGGGGGGGTTTGGGGGGGTCCCGGGAGGGGAGGGACCGTGCCCCGGGGGGTAGGGGACCGGGGGGGGCCTGGGGGGGGCTCGAGGGGGCTGGGGGGGGCAGGAGGCGCCCCCCCTGGGGGCGTTCCCGGGGCAGGGCGCGGGGCTGAGGGGCACGATCCGGCCGCGGGGGGGTCCCGGGGGGTCCTGGGGGGGGGTCGGGACCGAGCCCCTGGGGGCTTGGGGCGAGGGTCGGGGCGCGGGGAGGTCACGGGGAAAGGGGGGGGGGGGATCGGGTCCTCTCTAAATGGGACCTCCTCGACGGGGCGGGGGTGGCGGGGGAGATTGGAAGGGGGGCGGTGTCCGGCCAGCGGGGGGCGCGGGGGGGTCCTGGGGGATTTGTGCAGCTGCCACGGGGCGTGGGACCCCCGCGGGGCGTGGGACCCCCACGGGGTGTGGGACCCCTGCGGGCCTCCGCTGCTGGCCCTGGTTCAAATCCGCGTGCAAGGGGTGAGGGGGGTGGGGGGAAGGGTTGTTGGGGTCCCTTGCACGAGGGGGGGAACCCTCGCACGAGGGACAGCAGCCACGGGTGTGGTGGCGCCAGCATCGAGCTGTGGGGGTCCTCGTGCGAGCCACACGCGTTGCCGGGCACCCTCGTGCAAGCCACTGGGGTCCTCGTGCGAGCCGGGCGCATCCTCGTGCAAGCCAGCGGGGTCCTCGTGCAAGCCTCGTGCGAGCCTCGCGCGTCCTTGTGCGAGCCTCATGTGAGCCTCATGCGTCCTCGTGCGTCCTTGTGCAAGCCGGGCGCATCGTTGTGCGAGCTGGCCGTGCCCTCGTGCGTCCTCGGGCAGTCCCAACCGGGGGGACTTGTGCACCCTGGTGCGAGCCGGCCGTGTCCTCGTGCAGCCTCGCACGCCCTCGTGCGGGCCACGCGGCGGTTGGGAGGCGCGTGCCAGCCATGGGGGCGTGACGCCCGGCCAGCCCCGTGCGGGTGCACGCGTGCGTGCGAGGACCGCGCCGCCCGGCGCTGCCGTTCCCCCCCCCCTCCGGGGGTTCCCCCCCCCCCCCCCCAGCCATGTGCACGCGTGTGTACATCACGTGTGGGGCCGTGGCGTGATGTGGCCGGGGGGGGGGGGGGTCCCATTTCAACCCCCCACCCCCCCAAATTTTGCTTCCCCTCCCCCACAAGGACCCCACGGGTGTGGAGGGGACACAACGGGCCCCCCCCACCATGCACAATCCCCCCCCAGGCACCACGGGTGGGGAGGGGGGGGGGGGCAGGATCACCCCTTCCCAGTCCCCCCCCAGTCCCCTCCAGTCCCCACCAGTTCCCCCCAGTTCCCCCAGTGCTCCTACAGGTGTGTTTTGGGTGGGTTGCCCACCCCCCCCCCCGCATAAATCTGCATACATTTCCGTCCCACCGCCCCCCCCGCACCCTCCCCCACCGCCTCCCGTCCCCGTCCCCCCCCCCTCTTTGTCCCCCCCCCCCCTCCCGGCTGCGGCCCCCGGGCACGGCGCCAGGGACAGGAACAGCCCGTCCCGGCCGCACGCACGCACCAGCAGCGCACACGCGCGCCCGCACGCACCCTCGGCACGGGACACGCGGGCACACGCGCGCGTGAGCGCGCACCGACACCCCCACCCTGGTGGGGGGGGGGGCCGCTGAGCCCCCCCACAGTGTCCCCTTCCCACCCTGTCCCCCCCCTTACTCCCCGTCTCTTGCACGCGCGGTTTTTGGAGACGTGCACGGCCCCCTCCCCGTGCGCGCACGCCCCCTCCTTGTGCAAACACACCCCCTCCTCGTGCACACCCCCCCCGTGCACACCCCCTCACATACCGCTGCGTGCACGCCCACACCGACACGTGCACCCCCCCCACGCACCTGCTTGCACACCTGCACACACCCCCGTGCACGCCCACACACCCTCGTGCATGCCCGCCCGCACGCTCGCCCTGCCCTTACACGCCCACTTGTGCCCCCACAAATGCACCCCCGCCCATGTGCACGCCCCCTTGCACACTCACAGCCCCCCGCATGCACGTACCCACCCCCTCACACCCACGGGCACACCCCCTTGCACACCCACTCTCCCCCTTGCACACCCACTCCCCCCTTGCACACCCACGCCCACCCACACGCCTGTGTGCACACCCATTTGCACACCCACTCCCCCCTTGCACACCCACACACACACCCGTGTGCGCACCCATGTGCACACCCCCATGGCCCTTCCCAGCCCCCTGCACGCCCCCCCAGCTGTGTGCACCCCCCCTTGCACACCCGCTCCCCCCCCTTGCACACCCACGCCCACCCAGCCGTATACACACCCCCTTGCACACCCGCTCCCCCCCCTTGCACACTCACGCCCACCCAGCCGTATACACACCCCCTTGCACACCCACACCACTTGCACGCCCACTGTTACGCTGACACCGGC
Source organism: Clangula hyemalis (assembly GCA_963989345.1). Next base: position 215,954 of record OZ022463.1, on the reverse strand, counting down.
ACACGCGCGTGCGTTCCCTCGTGTCCCAGCAGCACCCACCGTGTCCCTGGGCTCGTGGTGACGGTGTCTCCATCCCCACAGTGTCCCTATGTCAGTCCCCAAAGTCTTGGTGTCCCCGTACCCACAGTGACAGTGTCCGCAGGCTCGTGGTGACGGTGTCCCCATACCCACAGTGTCCCCGTGTCAGTCTTAGTGTCCCCATACCCACAGTGACCCCATCAGTCCCCAAAGTTCTGGTGTCCCCAGGCTCATGTTGATGACGTCCCCAGGCTCTTGGTGACGGTGTCCCCATCCCCACAGTGTCCCCGTGTCAGTCCCCAAAGTCTTGGTGTCCCCGTACCCACAGTGATGGTGTCCCCAGGCTCATGTTGATGACGTCCCCAGGCTCTTGGTGATGGTGTCCCCATCCCCACAGTGTCCCCGTGTCAGTCCCCAAAGTCCCGGTGTCCCCAAACCCCATTCCCAGTGTCCCCAGTCTCACAGCGACAGCATCCCCGTACCCACACTCCCGGTGTCCCCATGCCCCTGGTGACGACACCCCCACCCCATCCACGGCGTCCTCTGGGTGCCACCATCCCCGTGCCCCCCATCCCTTCCCCGTCCCACCGCCGGCCCTGGGGGGTGCCCCCGAGCGCCCACGGGTGCCGGTGGCCGCAGGTCGACGCCGGAGCTGCGGAAGGAGCGCTCGCGGGACGCGGCGCGGTGCCGGCGCAGCCGGGAGACGGAGGTGTTCTACCAGCTGGCGCACACCCTGCCCTTCGCCCGCGGCGTCAGCGCCCACCTGGACAAGGCCTCCATCATGCGCCTCACCATCAGCTACCTGCGCGTCCACCGCCTCCTGGCCGCCGGTGAGACCCCCGGGGCCGAACCCCCCCGGGTAACCCTGGGGCCTCCTTGGTCCTCCCGGGACCTCCTTGGTCCTCCTGGGACATCCTTGGACCTCCTGGGGCCTCCTTGGTCCTCCTGGGAACCCTTGGGACCTCCTTGGTCCTCCTGAGAACGTCTGGGACCTCCTGAGGCCTCCTTGGTCCTCCTGGGGCCTCCTTGGTCATCCTGGGACATCCTTGGTCCTCCTGAGAGCCTCTGGGACCTCTTGGGGTCTCCTTGGTCCTCCCGGGACCTCCTTGGTCCTCCTGAGAGCCTCTGGGACCTCTTGGGGCCTCCCAGGGCCTCTAGGGCCTCCTTGGTCCTCCTGGGACCTCTTGGGGTCTCCCAGGGCCTCTAGGGCCTCCTGGGGTCTCCAGCCCTCCTGGGAACCCTTGGGACCTCCGTGGTCCTCCTGAGAACCTCTGGGACTTCTTGGGATCTCCTTGGTCCTCCTTGGTCCTCCTCGGTCCTCCTGGGACCTCCTGGGAACCCCTGGGACCTCTTGAGAACCTCTGGGGTCTCCTCTGTCCTCCCGGGACCTCTTGGGGTCTCCCAGGGCCTCCGGGGCCTCCTGGGACCTCCGGGACCTCCTGGGAACCCCTGGGACCTCTAGGGACCTCCTTGGTCCTCCTGAGAACTTCTGGGGTCTCCTTGGTCTTCCTGGGACCTCTTGGGGTCTCCCAGGGCCTCTGGGACCTCCCGGGGCCTCTGGGACCTCCTGAGAACCCTTGGGACCTCCTTGGTCCTGAGAGCCTCCGGGACCTCTTGGGGTCTCTTGGGGCCTCTGGGGCCTCCTTGGTCCTCCTGGGACCTCTGGGACCTGGGAACCCCTGGGACCTCCTTGGTCCTCCTCAGTCTTCCCGGGACCTCTTGGGGTCTCCTAGGGCCTCTGAGTCCTTCTTGGCCCTGCTGAGACCTCTGGGAGCTCCTGGGACTTCCTGAGAACCTCTGGGGTCTCCTTGGTCCTCCTGGGACCTCTTGGGGTCTCCTGGGACCTTCTGGGGTCTCCCAGGGCCTCTGGGGCCTCCTTGGTCCTCCTGGGACCTTCTGAGAAGTGAGGGGGCCTCCTGGACCTCCTGGACCTCCTGGGAACCCCAGGGACCTCCTGGGACCTTGTTGGTCCTCCTGAGAACCTCTGGGACATCCTTGGTCCTCCTGGGACCTTTTGAGAACCCCCTGGGACCCCCCAGGACCCCCCAGACACCTCCTGACACTTGCGGCCACCCCCAAGACCCCCCCAGCACCCCAAAGCCCCCCCCGGGCCCCCCAGGAACCTCTTCCAACCCCCGAGCCCCCCCCTTTATGACCTCTGCAGCCGCCCCCCCGAGCCTCCCCCCCGAGCCCCCAGCACCCAAGGGTGACCCTGGGACCGCCCCCCCAGGTGCCTGGGCGGCGGTGGCGGAGGAGGTGGACGGGTGCTACCTGAAGGCGCTGAGCGGCTTCGTCATGGTGCTGAGCGAGGCCGGCGACATGATCTTCCTGTCCGAGAACGTCAACCGGCTGCTGGGGCTCAGCCAGGTCCCGGGGGGGGGCCACGGGGGGGGCCCTTGTGCGAGGGGCTGGTGCAAGGGGTGCTTGTGCAAGGGGCTGGTGTGATGGCGCTTGTGCACAGGGCTCCTGCAAAGGGGCTCGTGCGTGGCTCATGCAATGATGCTAGTGCAAGGGGTGCTTGTGCAAGGGGTGCTTGTGCAAGGGGCGCTTGTGCAAGAGGGCTTGTGCAAGGAGCTGGTGCAATGGTGCTTGTGTGCAGGGCTTGTGCAAAAGTGCTCGTGCAGGGCTCATTCAATGGCGCTTGTGCAAGGGGGCTGGTGCAAGGGGCTGGCGCGGTGGCGCTTGTGAGTAGTGCTTGTGCAAAAGTGCTCATGCAACTGCTTGTGCAAGACGGCTTGTGCCAGGGGGCTTGTGCAAGGGGCTGGTGCAATGGCACTTGTGTGCAGTGCTTGTGCAAAGGGGCTCGTGCAAAGGGGCTTGTGCGTGGCTCATACAACGGTGCTTGTGCAAAGGGTCTTGTGCAAGGGGTCTTGTGCAAGAGGGTTTGTGCAAGGGGAGTTGTGCAACAGCACTGGTGCAAAAGCACTTGGGCAAAGGTATTCGTGCAAGAGGGCTTGTGCAAAGCTGCTTGCCCAAGGGGGCTCGTGCAACAGCGCTTGTGCAGTGGCGTTTGTGCAAAGGGGCTCGTGCCAAGGGCGCTTGTGCAAAGGGCGCTTGTGCAAAGGGCGCTTGTGCGAGCTGTGCCCCCCCCCCCATCCCCCCCATGCAGCTGGAGCTGATCGGCCACAGCGTCTTCGACTTCGTGCACCCGTGTGATCACGAGGAGCTGCAGGATGTGCTCAGCCCCCGGCAGGGTGAGCGCCCCCCCCGGACCCCCTCCAAACAGCCCCGGGTGCCCCCCCCCCCCCCCCCCCCCCCCACCCTCGGGCTCACCCAGCACAGCCCAAACACCATTGCCCCCCCCCCACACCCCATTGCTTTCAGATCCCCCCCCTCCCTGGGATCAGCCCCCCAAAATACCGCACGGGACCCCCCCAAGGGCTGCAACCCCTCCCCCCCCCAAAAAAACAAACACCATATGCCCCCCAAAACCCCAAAAACCCTATGAGCTGCACCCCCCCCAAAAAAAAAACACCACCCATATACCCCAAAAACCCCAAATACCCCCCCCCAAAAAAAAACATATACCCCAGAAACCCCAAATACCCCCAAAACCCATATACCCCCCCCCAAAAAAAAACATGTACCCCCAAAACCCCAAATACCTCATGGGCTGCAACCCCCCCCAAAAAAAAAAAACCAAAAACACCCATATAGCCCAAAAACTCCATGGGCTGCAATCCCCTCCCCCCCCCAAAAAAAACCACCCATATACCCCAAAACCCCAAATACCCCCCCAAAAAAAAAACATATACCCCAGAAACCCCAAATACCCCCAAAACCCTAAATACCCCCCCCCCAAAAAAAACATATACCCCAGAAACCCCAAACACCCCCAAAACCCCAAATACCCCATGGGCTGCACCCCCCCCCCCCCTCAAAAAAAAACCACACCATATGCCCCCAAAACCCCAAAAACCTTATGGGTTGCAACCCCCCCCAAAAAAAAAAAAACAAAACCACCCATATAGCCCCAAAACCCCATGGGCTGCAATCCCCTCCCCCCCCCAAAAAAAACACCCACATACCCCCAAAACCCCAAATACCCCCCCCCAAAAAAAACCATATACCCCAGAAACCCAAATACCCCCAAAACCCATATACCCCCCCCAAAAAAAACACGTACCCCCAAAACCCCAAATACCCCCCCCAAAAAAAAAACACGTACCCCAAAACCCCAAATACCTCATGGGCTGCAACCCCCCCCCCCAAAAAAAAAACCAACCTCTCAGTCCCCCCCCACCCTGACCCTTCAGACCCCTCCCAAGACCCCTTCATGGGGTGAAACCCCCCCAGATCTGGGACCCCCCAGGGCTCCCCCACCTAGGGTCCCCCCCCCCCCCCAAAAAAAATCAATGTCCCCCCCCCCCCCCCAGGGGGGCCGCGGCGGCGGGGGGAGCGCTCGGGGCGCAGCTTCGCCCTGCGGATGAAGAGCACCCTGACGGGGCGGGGGCGCTGCCTCAACCTCAAGGCTGCCTCCTGGAAGGTGGGGGGGCGGGGGCGCGGGGGGGGGCACGGGGGGGGTAATGGGAAAATGGGGACATGGGGGGGGCATGGGGGCATGGGGGGGCATGGGGGGGACATAGGGACATGGGGGGGAATGGGGGGGCAGAGGGACATGGGGACATGGGGGGGCATGGGGGGGAATGGGGACATGGGGGGGAATGGGGACATGGGGACCTGGGGGGGGGCACGGGGGGGGGCATGGGGACATGGGGGGGGGCATGGGGGGGAATGGGGACATGGGGGGGACACGGGGGGGGGCATGGGGACATGGGGGGGGCTTGGGGGGGGAATGGGGGGGACATGGGGGGGGCATGGGGGGGGCACAGGGGGACATGGGAGGTATGGGGGGGGGCAGGGGGACATGGGGGGGCATGGGGGGGGCATGGGGGACATGGGGGGGCTTGGGGGGGAATGGGGGGGACATGGGGGGGGCATGGGGGGGGCACAGGGGGACATGGGAGGTATGGGGGGGGGCAGGGGGACATGGGGGGGGGCTTGGGGGGGAATGGGGACATGGGGGGGGCATGGGGGGGGGACATGGGGACATGGGGGGGCATGGGGGGGCACAGGGGGGACATGGGAGGTATGGGGGGGGGGCAGGGGGACATGGGGACCCCGGGGGGGGGGGGCATGGGG